>JAOWBU010000338.1:0-26073 GCA_026212405.1 Petrea volubilis
TGTATGTTTTTATTACTTGTTGAGAAGAAATCTATTACAAGTGGCATTACATAGTATTTCAATTAAGATTTTCCTCATATATATATATATATGCTGTTATGTTTTTATTTGAAGTTATTATTTTTGCATACTTGTTTGCGAGAGAGAGATTTTACACAGGATTAAAAAATTGCTAAATATCGATAGTTGGTGAACTTGAATGATTAGAAGATAGATAAAAAAAATTTATAATTAATACCAACCAATTAAATAATTCATTTTAAATGATTAAAAATAAATTAAAATTCTAAAACTTATTAATTTTGATAAAAATTGCGTATTTTAGTCCAAAGATCTCCAACAAATATATAATAGTACAAATAGATAGATGCGCTATAGGATCTAGCCAAGAAAAAAGTGGCCACTATTAAAAGTCGCTCTAAATTCTTCATCAACTTTTAAACTGTTTATTTATATACTCATCCAAAAAGCCCACAATCCTCACTCCTTCTTTAACAATTACTGCTTTCGAAAGGAAAAGGAGATGTTAGGAGGCCCCAACCCAACTTTTGGCTTGTTGGATTACATTTTCAAACAATTAATGACTATTATTAGATTATATACTTCTAAGTACTGAATTTAGATTGAGATTGGTTAAACTTAGTCCAATCTTGAAAAATTAAACCAATTACATGAAAAACATAATATATGGGCTCATAAGATGTACCCACTCGGTTATTATCCGAACGGTATTTATAACTATTGAATTTAAATATAACGATGTTATAATTTTAATTTTAAAATGCTATTCGGGTAGCATTTACGGGATCGCATGGACTTTTCCTAATATATGAACCTAATCTCAGGAACAATTCAAATTATACAAAATTTTACCTATAAATGCTTTTTCCTAATAAATTGCATATGTTAAATTTGAAATTAAATTCATACAATCTTATTGTCAATTTGCGCCGCCAACTTTTTCAGATAGTTGTGAATTAGGGGGCTAAGCAAGATTGATTAATTGTTAATTAATTGTTAAGGTCAATCTACGTACCATAAAGTTTTTGTCACCAACCAAAAAAGCCCATAAAGCTCTACAATTATATACTAATTTATTTACATTTTAAACATTTTCCTCAAAAGAATATACACTTAAATAGAAAAAGACCCCAACTCACCCTATTACAATTATTACCATCAAAAGAAATAAATAAATAAAAACAAGTAACCATGAATATTTACATGCTTCCACTAAAATTACGAATCATTATTTTGATTTTTGTGATTGACCATTTTGAACTTGATATTTGACCAAATTTAATTGGATAAATATTTCATGCTAACTCGGTCGAGTTAGGCCAGTGACTCACTCCTGCCACATCGGCGCCTCGCCCGAGTCACTCCGCCCTTCATCACTGCTTCCCAATCCACCTCCTCCCCTTCCTCCGCCTCGTCGGGCTCTCTCAAAACCACCAAAATCCTCTTAATCTTCTCTCTTGCCCGCTTGCTCCCCATCTCTGCCACCGCCCTCAGCACGTCCGCGGCCCCGGCCTCCCTAGCCGACCGCTGAAACCTAGTTGCATGACTCAGTGAGTACAGCGCTGCGACACAGTTCTCCTGAGTCGACTCCGAGTCCAATCCACTAACATTCCTCAGTACCCCCACCAAACGCTCCACTGCACCGGCGTCCAACAACGCCGCCCTCCCCTCACCGCACACGGCCAGGTTGCACACCACAAGCACTACACGCGCCGCCACCTCTATATCTCTTAGCAAACCCAACAAGATCCCGGCAGCTCCGAGCTTAATTAATTTTATCCTGTTACTCTGCACCAGCGTCAAGTGGTACAGCGCCAAAGCGGCATCGTGGCGGCTCCGCCGCGTGCCGGATCTCAGCAAGTACAGCAACGGCTGCAAAGCGCCCAGAAATCCGATCGCCGTCTTGTTCTCGTCCTCGAGAGCTAAGCTGAAAATCGCCCCGGCGGCGTGCTCCCGGGATTCCTCGAACCCGTTCTTTAAATTGTCGATCAGAAATGGGACGATCCCAGCTCTGACGATCTTGACTTTGTTGCACTTTTCGAGCGATAGATTCACCAGCGCCGCCGTGGCGTTGGTCTGCACGGCGGTGTATTTCGAAGTCAGCAGCTCTTTCAGAGCAGATAAAAGCCTCTCCGTGCACAGCGCCGCCCTCTCTTCCTCGTTGGTTCTTGTGTTTTTCCTCAACAAAATCACAGCTTGCTCTTGCTCGTAAGCGTCGGGACTCGTCATCTTGTTCACAAAATTATCATCATCCTCCGAACAAGGAGAAATCGAAGAGGAAGCAGAAAAATAGTTCGAAGATTCCTCGTCGGAGACGATCTCCGACGAGGTTGAAGGCGAAGAAGAGCGCGAAAAGCAAGAGGGTCGAGTGGCGAAGGGCAGAAGTGGCGTCGTATTGGCGATTACGGACGCTTCGGAGCTCGAAGACGAGTACGAATTCCTCGGGTTCAATTCACTCACAGTGGGCGAGAACAAAATCGAAGGTTTCTCCGAGACTCCCTCCAGCAGCTCTCCATCGGAAACCCGAATTTCGATACTTTCTAGCTTCTCCGACACGGCGGAGCCGCTCAGAGAGCGGACGATGGATTCAATATCCGAATAACTAGGCGGGTTCGGGCGTTCCGACCCGGATTTCGAGCACCAGCTGGCTATGGAGGACTTGAGCGCGAGATTGGGTATCGCCGTCGAAAAATCCGGCGTGGATCCATCGGGAAGCGTGGGGGCGAAGCCCAAATCTCGGCAGACATGGACGCACGCTCGCTCGAACGTCTGCCCGGAGGAGACCACGGCGGGATCGAACATCAAGGAGTTGGAAATGGGACAGATGAACTCTTTCGGCGGCTGATTCTTGATTTTCGCGGCGGCGGAGGAAGATTTGTGTAAAGAGATTCTCCAGCGGCGGAGCTTCCCAATCCCACCCATGTGCTTATTTTGCTGAATCTTGACTGAGCTGAGTATATATATGGAGATGGATGATGGGTTTCGGATGATAAAAAAGTGTGGATTTTTAGGCGAAAGATCTCATCATCTCAGTGGGACTGATAAAAGGAGCAGACGCCGTTACGGGCAAGAGCACAACTCTTTTTGTGGAGCTGGCACTAATCTGCTTTCCACCTTGGATACTCAAATGACGATATTAACCCTTGCCATGATTTTATAATTTTTATTGTATTTTGTTGAAGACCAGATTGATGGAGGAAAATATGCCTCACGTGACGAAAATACAAAATACAAATTTTCTTAATCATTTGATCTATTCTGATTGTGCGCCACAATTATGCGTAATCGATATGCTTATTATATATAATTGCTAGAGTTATGCAATATGTTTGTATGTTGCAAATGCTGTTCTTTTGCGATGGTTGCCAACTTCATTGCAAATGTCCATCATAAAATTAGATTTTTCTAGTAGTACTTTTTGTACAAGTTGTCAAATGGCGAAGGCGTGTTGCCTTCCGTTTGATCAATTTAGTGATTTCTGCAAAGAATCATTTGGTGTTATTCATTGCAACTTATAGCGACCCTCACATATCTCACCCTTTCAATATTTTCACTATTATATGATCTTTGTTGATGAATTTAGTAGGTACACTTGGTATTTTCCTCTCAAAACAAAAATAGAATATTTCAGTGGTTTGTTAGTTTTCACACTTACATTAAAGATCAATTTGATAGAAATATAAAAGTATTTCCAATCTAATGGTGGAAATGAATTTGCAGTGAAGGCTTTTCTATCTTATTTGGTTAGTTATTGTATTAATTATCAAAGATCTTGCCCTAGGACTTTTTAATGCACTTGTGATAAGCCTAAAATTTATATATTTTCATGTGCTTGCTTTCTTATTGTACTTTTTATTAAAATTAGTAAAGTTTGATGGTTATCTTGTTAAACTTTAATTAAATGTAATTAAACTTTATTTTTAATAAAAAGTGTCAAAACTTTTGCAAAATTGCTATTGGATGACACGTTTTCCTTCTTGAATAGGACTCATTCAACAAACGATAAGAAAATTTGATCTCTAATTGGATTCAGCTAACAAAGAAGAAAATTCCATTCCGACTCGAATTCAGTTAGCTATCTTCCCACATTTATAAATAGGGCTCTTCCCCATATTATTCCATGAATATGGATGACGTATTGAAAAGAAGAATTCAACGGGGATGTGACAGCCATGAAGATTCAACTCCTAGTTGTCGAAAAAGCTCCATATTAGTTTGTTTTATGTTTTCTTTTATATTTTTGTTTTCTTTAGTTAATTTTTTTTTATTATGTCCATGTAGTTTGTTTTTTTAGGGCTCTAGGTGGATTCATGAGATGAATTTCTTATAATTTATTTGAACATCCTTGATATTTAAGTTTTATCTATCCTATTTATATTTCAAGCGCTTAATTTCTTGTGAATTTTAGGCCAACTTTTGCAAGTCTTGAGATTTTATATTCGACTACGAAGGGGTGTGTATAAAATATGACTATTTATTTATAGACATAAGGAACGCATATGTTAGAAATAATTATGCTCTTGTGTGATCAGTTAGATTAATTAGCGAGGACTTTTTAACTAGCACAACTCTTGTGCGCAAAGGGCCAAGGGATCCGTATGTGATCACGAAAGTAGCCACATAGCAGTCTTTGGTACGTTTGTTTTACTTTTGAAAAGAGACTACGAATATTTTCATGAGTTTAATTGTGGGATGATAAAAAGTCAAAACCTAGGATTGTTTGCATAATTACTTGAAAGGATTCGCTTGATGAAACATTTCATACTTGTTACTTTATTTATTCATTTGCTTGTGTTTTTATTTTACTTTTCTAATTTTTCATCAAAAATTCGAAGTCAAAATAATAAAGAATTTACAAAGTCGATACTTGATAATCTTGTTCCTTGTGGGAACAATACTTGGGTGTACACTTACGAAAAAATCGCAACAACTCTTTGAAAGAAAACATCGTAATGCTATCAAATTTGGTTTGACAATTCTTCTACATGCCAAAGTACTGAAAAGATTTTGTGTTGAAGCTTTTGGGACAATCGTATGGTTAATAAACTGTCAATGAACACGAGACTTAGATTGAAAAAGTCTACATGAAAAATAAACTTGAGCCTCAATCCTGCTTACTACTTTTTGGATCGGAATGTTTTCCTTATCTCAAGGATTATGTGAAAAATAAACTTGAGCCTCAATCCTTACCTTGTGTTTTTTTGGGATATAGTGAATTCTACAAGGGTTATCGTTACTTTCATCCACAAACTAATCGTGTCAACCTCTCAAGACATATAGTTTTTGATGAGTCATCATTTCCATTTTATAAACCTGCATCGTTATATAGTTATTATTCTAATAGTATGGTGTTTATAGAATTTTCTGAGTAGATTGCAAGTGTTAATTCATTATAGACTGAAAATTCTAACTCAAGGTCTCAACATTACTAGAATGGTATTATCATGCTTAATAATGATTCTACTCTCAATGATGGACATTTTGTACTTTGCAACCTATTGAGCAAACTCGTACAACATCACATGATATAGAAGATTCATACAATGGAAATGATGCTCTAAACCTATCTTATGTAGCTCCACTAGGTGAAGTGATGACATTTCAAGGCGAAGTTCAAACCATTTCCAGTTCCCAAATGCACACTCGCCGCAACCATGGAATAATGAAGCCAAATCCTAGGTATCTCAATAGTTACTCTTGCCTTACTGCAGGGATTCTACCTTTGGAACTAAAATTTGTCAAAGCTACATTTAAAGATCCATGTTGGTTGGCTACAATGATAGAAGAAATACCAGCTCTCCACAAAAACCACACATGTGAAGTAGTTCCTCAACATCCTAACACGAATGTAGTCATTGCAAATGGGTCTTTAAGATGAAAGTCTAATAAGATAGTTCTTTAGAAAGGCTAAAAGTTCGGTTGGTTGCAAAAACTTTCCAACATCGACTTTTATGAAATGTTTTCACCAGTCATAAAGCCAGCAATGAGTCGACTTGTCCTTACTATTGCTCTAACTCATGGCTAGAATATTTGTTAACTTGATGTAAAAAAATTCCTTCCTTATAGGGAGCTCAAAGAAGCAGTTTTCATGGAACAACCACCCAGATTCAAAGAGTCAAAGTTTTTGAATCATGTTTTCCTTCTCAAGATAGCTTTTTATGACCTTCGTCAAGCACTTAGTGCTGGTTTGATCAATTTAGCAATTTTATCATGCAAAATGGTTTTACTTACATCACTTCAAATTCTTCCCTTTTATTTGTTTATCAAAAACCTCAAGGCACAATTTTTCTACTATTATATATCGATAACGTTATTGTTACTAGTTCAAGCCCCTACCTCATCTATCAGTTTATTGCTCGTCTTGGTGCAAAATTTTCTATGAAACATCTTGGTTCTTTGCATTATTTCTTGGAATACCTATTTATTACTTTTTTGATGGATTAATTTTAAGCCAAAAGAAATATGCATTGGACTTGTTAAAAAACGCTTAGATGAAACATTACAAGCCAGTTTCTATGCCGATGGTTAGTAAGTTACGACCATCTAAATATGATGAGGAGCTTTATCAGACCCACAATTCTTTCAAAGTATTGTTGGAGGACTTCAATATCTAACCATCACTCCGCCGGATCTTTCTTTTAACGTCAATTATGTTTTCAGTTCATACATCAACCCACTAACCTGCACTTGCAAATGATGAAAAGCATTCTCCATTACATTCATGGTAATGACATTGGTGTTCGTTTGCTCTTGAAGTGTTGTAATACTTTATGCTTTTTTTGATGCGGACTGGGCCGATTGTCCAACCACAAGGCGCTCCACAATTGGGTCTTGCTTGCATTTCTTGGACTGCCAAGAAACAACCAACTGATGCTTGCTCGAGTACTAAAACTAAGTAACATGCTCTTGCTTCTGTTGCCGCTGAAGTAACTTGGTTGTCTTATATTCTTTGTGAACTTGGCCTTTATTTATCATCTCCACCTATATTGTTATCAGATAATATCTCGACTTTATGTTGTAACATGAATCTGGTGTTCCATAACAGGACTAAACACATACAAATTGACTATCATTTTGTCTGTGAGAAAGTTTGCCAAAGAGAACTTGTCACCAAATTTGTGTCATCTAGAAACCAAGTAGCGGATATCTTTGCCAAGCCCATGCCAAACTATTTACATAAGACTGTACCATGCAAACTTGGACTATGGACAAAGCCGATGTCCAGTTTGAAGGGGGATGTTGAAGACAAACGCTACAGGAAAAAGGGCAAATTCTGGGGAAAAAATCCGGCAGAAATCCCGCGGAATTTTTGCCGGAAAATACTAAATCCGGCGAAAAACTGGCGGAATTGTGTCCGCCGAAAAAAATGGCCCCAGAAGGGCATTTTCTGCTGGAGAGACCGTCCAGTGGAAATTTCCGCCGGATTACGGTTGACTGTCAACGCCGGTGGCCGACCAGAACGCCGCAGCTGCCTGCCCCACCGTCGCCGCCCCATCAGACCGCCGCCACCGCCTCCACTGGAATAGTAACTCCCAAAATGTGCAAATATTTGTAATTGAGGGAATTCAAACTCGTGATCTCAAGGTTGGATGACCAATCCTTCACCAACAAGCTATTGCTGACGGTTGTATTCTATTTTGTTTTGTTTTATATTTATTATATATTTATTTGATTATTCTTATTTTAACATTCTTTCTTTCAATTTTAAAAAACAAAACAAATGTATTATAAATAATTAAAAGATAGTATAAGTAATAATAGATAAAATATAGTATTGATACTATATAAACATATGTATTATATATACTATAAAAATATATGTATACCAATAAATATATTATAAATAATTAAAAGATAGTATCAGTAACAATAGATAAAATATATATAGTATTGATACTATATAAACACATGTATTATATATACTATATAAACATATGTATATCAATAAATATATAATAAATAATTAGAAGATAGTATAATTAACAATAGATAAAATATAGTATTGATACTATATAAACACATGTATTATATATACTATATGAATATATGTATGCCAATAAATATTCGTCTGATTCTTATAAATAGTTTTGTCTGCTAATAGTATTGATACTATATAAACTTATATATTATATATACTACATAAACATATATATATATATATATACACACACACTATACAAACATATGTATTCCAATAAATATATCATAACTAATTAAAAGATAATATAAATAATAATAGTTAAATATATATACTATATAAACATATATACACATATAAATATATTATACATAATTAAAATCTAGTATAAATAATAATAGTTAAAATATAGGTTGATACTATATAAACATATATATTATATATACTATATAAACATATATATACTATATAGACATATGTATACCTATAAGTACATTTTATACATAATTAAAAGATAGTATAAATAATAATAGTTAAAAGATAGTATTGATACTATACAAACATATATATAATATATACTATATAAACATAGATATACTATATAAACATATGTATACCTATAAATATATTATACATAAATAAAAGATAGTATAAATAATAATAGTTAAAAGATAGCATTGACACTATATAAATATATATATTCTATATACTATATGAACATATACGATATAAACATATGTATATATTCTTTTAATTTTTTAAAAGAAAAAATATTGAACGAACAATCACAATTTTTAAGGAAACAAAATGGTAGAAGTAATATTAACATCATTTATATTGAAATTATATATATTTTCCCAAAAAGTATTTTTTTTTAAAAAAAAATTGTAGTTAGTTGGATTTGAACCTAAGATTTCTAAGAAAGATATGTCATGCTTTGCCACAAAGCTATCTCCACAATTTTCTGGTTATGTTTCTATTTTTAGTTTTATACATGCACTATTATTATTTAAAAAAAAAATTGCAGCTGATTTCCAGGGGAAATTTTCCTCTGGAGTTCTGGCGGAATTCCAGCTGAATATTCCCTCAGTTTGCTCTCAAAAAATTTAAATAAATTTTGCTCTTGAATGAACTCGAACTTAGGACCTTTTGAATACAAATTTAATACCTTGCCATTGAGCTACTTCCAAGCTTGTTTGTTGTTTTGCCTAAATATATAGTAATATTAAGTTTTTAATTAAAAAAAATTAAAAAAGAATCTGTGCAAATTTTTCCTCGGTTTTTAATTAAAAAATTCAAAAAAAAACTAGGGAAATTTTTTTTTCCGAATTTCCCCCGATTTTTAATTAAAAAAATTAAAAAAAAAATCGGGGGAAAATTTTTCCCAGATTTCCTCCGATTTTTAATTTAAAAAATTCAAAAAAACAAACCGGGGGAAATTTTCCCCTGGATTTTTCCCGATTTTTAATTTAAAAAATTCAAAAAAAAATCGAAATTTTTTTTCCCCCGGATTTCCCCCGATTTTTAATTTAAAAAATTCAAAAAAAATTGTGGAAAATTTCCCCCCGAATTTCCCCGATTTTTAATTAAAAAAATTCAAAAAAAAACCGGGGGAAATTTTCCCCCGGATTTCCGCCGGTTTTTAATTAAAAAATTAAAAAAATCCGGGGGAAATTCCGCCGGAATTCCCCCGGTTTGACTCCGGCGGAATATTCTCCCGGAATAATTTCGTTAGAATCCGGCGTTTTTTCTGTAGTGAAAATTGATGGAGGAAAATATGCCACATGGGATGAATATGCAAAATCCAAATTTCCTTATTCATTTGATCCATCTTCATTGTGTTTAATGGATAGAATTATTATATGTAATTACTAGAGTTATGCAATATGTTTATATATATATATCATAAATGTACATATCATTATAAATAGAGCCACTTGTAAACCATTTCAAAGCATGAGAGTTTACAAGCTTTTTATCAATTAATAGCTTTGTCTTCATGTTTAGTTTTTGGATATTACGTTCAAGTTCTATTTATTTTTTTTTATATATACCAATTCATTTTAACAATAATTATTTAATTGATTATATAGGATTGGTCCTTATGTTTTTTCCCCAAAAATAAACTTGCCACATATATGTCTTTAACTCTTTATACTAGGAAAAGGTTAATTATTTAATTGATACGAGTCGTCAGTAATTGTTAAAAGTTGATCACCGGAATTATAGATTAATGGTGAGAATTTGAATCTGACTCCGTTAAGGTTGTAGGTTTAAAATATCTTTTTTTTTTCCCTCTTATTTCCCCTTGGATAAATGTGTGTGTATGGTGTTTCAATTAACATTTATAGAATATTTCGAATGGATTATATGAGGAAAAAACTAGATATTTTCAAAAGTTAGATTCAAGTTAAAAATAGTTCTATTATCTATTTTTTAAAGTCTGACAAATGAAATATTAAGAATACATATTTAACACTTTGAAAAAAAAAAAAAAAAAAAAAGAGAGAGAGAGACACACACACACACACAATCCCTTTATTGCATACTAACTTGGCTTTTAAAGAGTTACAAATGAAACATTAAGAATACATATTTAACACTTAAAAAAAAAAAAAAAAGAGAGAGAGACACACAGTTCCTTTATTGCATACTAGCTTGTTTTTCTTTCTTTCTTTCTTTCTTTCTTTCTTTCTTTGTGTGTGTGTTATTTGACAATTATTTGGATTGAAATTGATTGTGAGATTTGATAAAAATTATTGATGAAACCCTGTGAATTGCACTGTGCTCCTAAAAACAACACATGTTTAGCCTTTCTGCGATATTTATGTGGATTTTCCTCTTTTCTTGTTTCTTCTTTAAAAAGACTTAATATGATGGGCTAAAAGTTAATTGGAATGATTAATTAACGTGTAAAATTAACAAAGTTTATAGGCAAAATTCCAATCACAAATCTTCACAATTCTAAGAGGTCAAATAACTCTTCAACAGAACAAACACCCAAATGCAGGGAACCCGCAAAAGAAAGCAATCCCACCCGCAACCCACCACAAAATCCCCCAAAACCGCCGTGAAAAGCGGCGGCGCCACCTTTGAGAGCCCATTTCCGGCCCACCCTCGGCCCACCCCTGAAGAATGCCGCTCCGTTCGAGACGATCTCTTGTCCCTCCACGGTTTCCCCAAAGAATTCATTAAATACCGTGACCAAAGATTGAAAACGAAGTCCCAACTCAAAAACTCTGCCAAGTTACAGCCTTTGATAATTGATGAAGAAATTGATGAGAAAGAGAGTGTTTTGGATGGTTTAGTGAAAACCATACTGTCCCAGAATACCACTGAGCTTAATTCTGAAAGGGCTTTTGCTTCACTCAAAAGTGCTTTCCCGACCTGGGATGATGTATGTAAGATCTTTCCTGCTGGTCCTTCTGTTCTCTGTGTGTGTGCGCGTGTTCGTGGTCTTGGAGTTGATTGTGATAGATTGTGCTTTAAAGGGTACGGTGACATGTGTGAAGTTTGAAGCTTTAACTATCTTCTCGAAGTCGTATTTATGGGTTTGTGTAATGCATGAAGTCAGAAGCTTTAAGTATTTTCTTGAAGTTACATTTATGTAATTGCGCATTGATGGAATATATGATAATCCATCTTGTATCTTTTTGATTCTAGGAGATGCATTTCATGTGTGTGTTCGTTTTGGGTGGGGGTTGAGGTGTGAGCTTTAATACTTTGATATCGACTGACCAAAATTGTTTTGGGAATGTTCATGTGTTAAACTGACCTAGTCTTCCCATATTTACTTGTGGGTGGTTTATTTTTTTATTTTTATTTATTTTTATTTTTATTTTTATTTTTACTTGTGGGTGGTTTATTGATTCTTCATGGATGATTTATTTGAGGGAAAATTAGGTAAAAGTGCTATTCTAGTACTTGTAATGGTTGATCTCATATTATAATTTTTTGAAATAATTGTATAAGTCCGGAACGTTCCAATTAGTAGATACTCATTGCTACATCGAAACTCTATTTTTTGTTTGTGTGTGTGTGTGTGTGTGAGTGAGTTTATTCTCTTTTATCATGCGTGTGCTGCATGTGTTTAGGTTCTTGCAGCAGAGTCCAAGTGCATTGAGGATGCTATAAGATGTGGAGGTCTGGCACCAACAAAGTCTTCTTGTATAAAAAACTTGTTGAGTTGCTTGCTTGAGAAAAAAGGGAAGTTGTGCATGGAGTACTTAAGAGAATTGTCGATTGAGGCGGTCAAGGCAGAGCTCTCCCTTTTTAAAGGAATTGGTCCCAAGACGGTAAATTTGTCATCTTTTGCCAAGAAATTTAACTTTGAAAATTTACTTTGTATACAAGTAGATGATAAAGATCTTGCAAACATGTATCTTTGTATAGAATTTAGATGGTTATCGTGCATAACACGAATTGTGAAAATTTTGTGTTTGTAATACAGTTACCTGTAATTGTTGGCAGGTGTCGTGTGTCTTGATGTTTCATTTGCAACACAATGACTTCCCCGTGGACACTCATGTGAGTGCTTTATATATAGTTTCCATATAAGCCATGCCTAAGTTTTCTTGCTTCTTTTTCAATTTACTTACCTAACTTAAATTGTTCAATATCTCAATCACTTTTACAGATTTTTCAAATTGCCAAGACTATGGGTTGGGTACCAGCAGTTGCAGATATCAAAAAGACATATCTCCATCTCAATCAGCGTATTCCAGATGAACTGAAATTCGACCTGAATTGTCTTCTATATACTCATGGTAAGGTTTGTCGCAAATGCTCTGATAGGAAAGTAGGCAAGAAAACTAAGGAAATCGAAGAAGACGTTTGCCCTTTATTAGCTTATTCTGGAAAATTTACAGTTGAAAATGAAATTTCAAGTTGATAAACATGATTCAACTTATATCTGTTCTTTTCAGTGGTAGTTTGTGTTCTAAAGTTCTAAAAGGTTTTCAATTGTATCATTGACTGATGGTACTATTGTGGGGTCGGGCGGGGTGGAAATACATGGATACACTGAGGGCCACTTGTTCCACCATATCCTGTTCCATTTATTGGATTCCATAAGAGGTCTTAGATATCCCTATAAACCTTTTAGTGGCTTTAATGGAGATATGAAGAGTGGAGGGTAATTCCAGCTGACAAAGATACGTACTTTAGACATCAATCTTGCTTTGCGGCTATCAATAAAGCTACACACACAGACACACATATGTGTATGTATATTATATATATATATATATATATATATGCATGTATCGATTACTTATTGGAGGTGCTAACTAGTGGACATGTTTATATCATCATCCACGTCTGAATTCTACCAGTTATTGTAAAGAATAGATGATGATATTGTGCAGTTAAACCATAAAAGATGACTTGTGTTTATCAAGAGCAAGTGTGTGTATGAAAAACACTTTGCTTATGCATTGCATTGGCGTAGGGTTAAGTACCTTAAAAATCGTTTGAAGAAGAACAATGATCAAATTTCAAAAGTAGGGACTTGAGAATCAAAGCCATGGTGACCCTGATAAACTAAACGAGCTAGAAGGTCCTATATGGATCCTTTTTTCGTTTCTCCTTTAAATAAGCAATGCATTTCTGTATCTCACTTTGCACCTCTAGATACGCTTGGTGAGCTTCGATTTTGTTCTTCAATATATCTTCCCTTCCTGTAGCATAAGACATAAGTTAGATTCAACCTAGATTATCCTCATGTCACACACACACACACTAGGTGGTTAGAGTTTGATGGAAAGTTAGACGAATATGCAGATACCTTGCATGGATATTGGCTTTCCGAATAAGAAATAAACACGGTCGGGTAATTTGGGTAGAAATATAGGATAGTGCAGAAATTGGTTCTTGACTTCCCCTTCGGCTACACTCCTGCATTTACGATAATGACCAAATGAGACAAATAGCTAACTCCAGTCACTATGAATTTTGGCTTTTAATTACGGTTTTCTAATCGTTGTAAAAAGCAATTTGTCTTGGAGGGGTAGATAATCATATACCTCAATTTGGGGGCCTCACTAGTTAGTTCTTCTATGAAGGCCTTCAAGGGTGGTATCTTCATCTGATCATCACAATCTAATAGCAACTGCTTCAACAATAAAAGCAAAAGTGAAAATCTCATTTCTGGTCCCTTATATGAGGCCCCGGTCAATTTTGATCCCGTTGAATGTGAATGTGTCACATTGTATCTCACATCTTCCAATTTTTCTCAAACTTGTCATTCCTTCAACTGACTTTCGTTAGATATTTTATGGATTATCTCAAATTGATCTCCCACATTTCTCTGTTAGAAATCTAACACCATCCAAAGGTATAATTGATAATGTGAAAAACTCTTAAATGATTGTTGGGGACTTACTTGAATAAAATCATCCTCCCCAACACCACCAAAAGGTACAATTTGGCTCCAAATCTGGCGGCCATTCGTACGAACTCCGGTTCGACTGGCCAAATCAATTTGCATTCCTCACCCTGAGGAGTGTGATAAGTACCTGATACCAGTTAGTATTAACACACACACTGCGTGCGCTTCCACACACACCCCTACCTTCCGACAAAGTGCCTCCCGTACACCGCCTGGATACAGCAAAACATGAGATTTCGACGAGAGAAGTTTGTATAAATTAGCTGCCGATGTGGGGAGCAGACTGAGAACCCTCATCCCATCGAACAACGACAAATCTGGTAATTTTCCTCCATCCTTTTTCGGTCTTTCAAACAAGGATGGATGTGCCAATCCACGGATCAGAATGTTCTTGTCGATATAGAACTTGGCTAAAAGTAATGGGGCATCCATCGCTAGCATCATGTGGTTGCCGACTAATATTACCGGCCCCTCCAACGGAGCGCCTGCTAGTCCTCGAACAACTTCATCAGTATCCGTAGTTGAGAGCATCACAGGATTCATAGCCACATCCATCCATCTGAAGTATCAAGTAAGTTTATTTTTCTTTCTTTCAGTTTAGCAGTGGCCGATGTTTTATAAGAAGCACTGTTGAGTTTTTAGAAACATTCGTTACCTGTATGGTTCATACGATATCTTAAAATCACTAAGGGTTGGAGGCATGAAATCTGCGACGTAGTCGATGCATGCTCCACGACGATAATAACAAACACTCTTTATAGTCAGTACTAAATCGAAACTCTTATCCTGCAAAATAAAGTAAAATATGGAATTAGGGTCATCAATCGTTTAAAGATGCAAGTGATGTCCCTACCATTATGAAAGATCGAGGGAGGAGTTGGTAATATTTCAGAGGGGGTTGTCGGTGTAATTTCTGATTCATTATATATGAATATCATCGTGCGTTCGTAGAGTACCAAGAATAGAGGTTCGTCGTTGCCAATAAATCTACGAATCTCACAATGCTGCATTGTGTTGCGAATGAGCCTTTCACCATTCATCGCGTTTAATCTATCCTTTCCACTGTATGTATAAACATCAACAATATGAAACTACATTTTTATCAAACAAACATACACCATTTTGGTAAATACTTTCTATTTTTTCAAGCATTAAATCATTGTATAACCTGAAAAGTACCATTGTCTGAGCTTTGACAGCAGGAAGATTTGAATGCAAATAACTCTGCATCTCATGAATCATTTTCAGCTTCCGCAAAATTGTTTCTACTGTAAATTACAGCATTTAAGTAAACAAGTCGACAAAAAATGAGCAGGAGAACCTGGCATTGAACATATGGGATGATGAAAATGTTTATTGATCGTACTCGACAGAGGCACAATACTCTGCTGCAAGGATTTGCTGACACTTGTAGCTGTCATAAGATTGATATAAACGAAAACAATATAAAACACATCGCATGATATCATGGATATTCTGTATCTTGTAAGGCACACACTGTTAAATGACTCTCTCATCTAAGTACTTAAATTGTTAAAGAGAAGAGCCATTAAATATTTATTATTTTCAATACGTCCAGTACAAGCTACTCACCTGGATTAGCCAGGATCAGAACAAGATCAATACCGGGGTTCTTGGCAGCAACAACTGGTGCAAGAGAGGCTCCAAAGGAGTCTCCAACAAGATATATTGGCCATCTAATTTTGGCTCGATTATGCTCCGACTTAATGGTACTGTCAACGAGCATCACCAAGTCTACAAGATCAAGAAAATGAAGAAACGATTTATCCTAAAACTCGATGTAGAGAGAAAAGAGAGAGAGAGACCCGATAACGGTGTTTGATCCGCGGGAGGAATGTGTAAGCACCATATATCGAAAATCCTTCATACATTGAAAAGAGACAAGGGTACATTTAACTTGGGGGTGATAATGAGTGATGATGCTTAAGTAGGCTATATGTGTGTGTGTGTGTGTGTGTGTGTGTGTGTGTGTGTGTGTAGCAGGGGATTGAACTTCAATGAAACATACACTCCAAGTCTTTTATGGTGCAGCAGAAGACCAAGTCCATCACCACCAATCTCTGTGACAATAAACCATCATCGGTATTCTAGACTTTTCTAACAAGATCTTATATTGTTAGTTAGGATTACGCTAACACCCCCTCTAAAATATCTAACTTACCAACTTTTCCCCTCAAATTTTCATAATTACAATGATCTCTCTGGTAAGTTTGCATAAGTACAAAGTTCAAATGTTAAGTGTAAACCGACCTAACTACGTTCAACTAAAAGTAATTAAAAAATAATGAAAGTACCACAATTTTGAAAGATTTTGCGCTTCGGCATTCAAGATGTTGAAATAATATTTTTCTTTAAAAATTATACTGGAAAAAAGGAGTTTGTCAAACAGCCAAAACTTGGAGTGGGAGTCAGTAATTATAAAAGATTGAGTAGGGTGTTGATAATGGGTATTTCATCAGTGATAATCATCTAAATCTTTTGTCCCTATAATAATGGTATTCGTTTTGTGGTGTACGTATTTCATATTTGCAGCTGCTGGTGAACAACCGCGTACGTATCATTTTCGGAAAATTAATAATTAATCATGTTTTTGCAATCAAAAACACGACACCGTAACTAATACTTGAAAAGAGAAATATTAAACTCAAAGACATGTACCATGAGAGAGAGAGAGAGAGAGAGAGAGAGACCTGGTAAGAAGAGCAAGAGAGGAGAGCCTGCTGACCGGCACCCACATTCCAACGGCGAAAACCACCGTGGCGGACCACTGTCGTCCGCTTCTGTCAACTTTTCTGACGACTGTTCCGACAGCTTTGTGTAGTCATTTGAGCTCAAACTTGTAGTTGATCTAAAGCTTCCATGAACGACATGCGTAGCAACTGATGGGCTCCGACGAAGAGTTAACAGAGAATTGAGCTTCATCTTCATCATCTCGCGGAGGCAAACCGGCCGGAAACCAGTGGCGAGAGTACCAGCTCTGACTGCCGCCGCCATGGACGGCCAGCATGTGCCCTCTTACTCTTAGTTATATATATACTGTATGAAAATCGAAATTCGAATGCTTATATATATATATATATATTACATAATTTAGTTCGAGTTACAAGCTAAGCAACCATGTGAATCACGTCTGTATTAATATCTATATATAACATCAAGAATCACTAAGTACGTAAATGCAAATTATAAACTAATTCATGCAGCTGGTTTAACTTCAACTTAGCGAGAAAAATGAAGGCACACGATTACCACAATTTGGGAGGCAAACTTGAATATATTAAAGGGAAGGTTACTTGTATGAGACGCTAAAAATTAATTTGCGCGCATAACTTGTTTTAGCTGGCTGAGGATCATAATATTGAAACAATTATTTTTTTTTATTATTATGTTAAATTTATTATTTAAGAATAATAAATTTAGTATAATGAATATAAGATCACGCACTAAGCCAGTTTCATGGTTGAAGGCAACTGATATTGCAACACCCCTAACATTCATATTATAAAATAGCTTGAAGGACAAGTGTCCTATATGCAAAGGACCTAATGGAGGGCTTGGTAATTGCCAAGATAGTAGCTTACGTATTTGACTCTCAAATTTCGAGTGAAAGACAACTTTTTTTGTTTTTTTAAATATATATAGGAGAAAAGCCAAGAGAAGGCTCCCCCACTTGCTTCAATTTGGTGAAAAAATCTGGGATAGGAGGTGAAATCATGGTGGTGGTACACAAATGACGTTGATTTAGAGTGAAATTAAACGACGAATGTTGGTCGAATCACAAAATTGATGTAATAAGTAAGCTCAGGGGAATTGGGGCGCACTAGAGAGTAATGGCGAAAAATTTCCGGTGGCGGCAGGCGGTGGTAGGGCGTAAGAAGGAAGTTGGAATTGGACGTCGGCTTCAAGCTTGGGCATCCTTTTAAGTGAGTATAGTTTTTGGACTTAAGACATATTGGCTTAATTTCATTTAAGAATATATTAGATTGTGCTTAGGCTTAAATTGGGTCATCTGTCAATCTAGAAGGAAGAAGTATGCATATACTTAATATTATTCATGAAGTTGGGCTTATGAACCAAAAAAATAAAGTGTAAGAATTGGCTGGACAAAGCCCAAATATTCGTATGTAATATGAATATTTGGCTTAAGCAAGATGATAGGTAGGGCTGTCAATGGTGCGGATTTGGAGCGAATACGAAAAATCTGAATCTGATAAGTTTTTATAATATTCAAATCCAACCCGAATCTTGTACGATTTACATTCATTAGTATTGAGTTCAAATCTGATGAAAAATCCAATTTGATTGATAGTTAAAAATAAAATTGAAACTTTAAAATCAAATAGCCAATAAAAAGAGTTTTTCTCATGTGAAAAAAATAAAAATAAATTTGAATTAAGTAGAAACAATATTTTAGAATATGTATAAAAATTATTCATTACTTCGTTAAAAGAACTATCTTAAAAATTAAAAATTAGTGTAATATTAATTATAATAATTTATATATTACATTATATTTAAACTTCTTTACTAACAATGTACATGTAAGATTAAAAATTTAATAAAAAGTATCATAAAGTTCGGATTCCAATCTTTCAACGGATCATATTGCTTGATTCTGTGTTCTATCCATTTATTTTGAATTACGAACATTCTTAATCAGATCTGATTAATCGGATATTTTAATCGATTGAATATGCCAAAATTCAGATTAAAATTCGCTTGATTGACAGCCCTAATGGTTAGACTTACCAAAATCAAGTTGAAAATGGGCTTGATTAAATTTTACTAAAGTAATATATGGGAGAGTCTAAATTGAATTTTGTGGAAGAAATTCTAATAACTTATTAAGTTATAAGTTAATGTGGTAGGACCAACCGACCAAGCTAGTGTCAAGTAGTCGATACGAAATATATGATCAATGAATATATAATATAATATATACACATATATAACCTTAAGACAGACTAATATGTGGTAAGATATAAGTTGATATAGCTAGATGTGATGTGTTGATATAATTAATTTCTTGACTTATTAGGTGATTCCATCCAAAATAGCTCGGAGGATTGTAATATCATAGTAAGCTTGGACCCCATGCAAAGATTATATTTTTCCTTGTTGGAGGATAGAACATATATGTAGTAATCACCCGTTTGATTGCATGCATTAATTGCTTGCCTGTTTTAATATTGATTTTATATATGTTTCAAAATAAATCTTTTTATAAATGCCTTGATCTGGATCAACTGATTATGTTTTTGTTCTGAAATAGCTCTAATTGCTTTCCTATCTCATTTTGCGAAATGCTTTACTATCTGCGTTGGAGGCACTAGCACCCGAGAGGAAGTCCATGTGGAAGTTCTGGTACTCATGGGGAAGTCTATGAAGTGACCCGTGGGGCAGTCCATTGGTCACATATGTACAACACTATTCTTTCTCGGTTTGGCCATTCATGGAATCGTATGAATAAGACATGGTTTAATTATTTTATTGTGTTTTATGGAGCATTAAGATTGGAGATTATTTAGAATCCATTAATCCGACGTTTTTTCTGTAAGTATTACTTGATTATTGGGACTACTGTTGTAAAGATGCATGATTAATTGTATTCTTAAAAGTTTGGAAGATGTTCATTTTTAGAAAATTTGTTGCCATGATTAAATTATTTTGAGTGATTGGGTTTAGCTCGCTTAACAACCGACTTGCGGTTACCTTTAGATTGAGATGTTACAAATATGGCGTATTATAACAAGTTTAGATTGATTTGCAGACAAATAATAAAATTGAGGCAACTAATTAAACTAGATAGCCGATGAGGTCTAGCTCAAGTGGCGAAACTGAGGCTCCAAAACTCTTAGGGTCCCGGGTTCGATTTTCCACCGATACATGTGTGTGTCTTTATTCATTCCTTAATGGTTTGACGTAATCGACTGATATGTATTCAAACAAAAAAAAAAAAAAAAAAACTAGATTAAGTATAAAATGACATATTGGACTCCGAATCTAATAAGCTTTCAAATGTCCAAATCCTATAAGATTTATATTTATTACTATTGAGTGCAAATTCGATAACAATTCGAAACTTGATAAAAAAAAAATTGATCTGAGTAACAATTAAAAAAATTAAAACTTTAAAATCAAATGATGAGTTAAAAAAATTATTTATTATGCGAAAAGTAAAAATTAATAAAATTTAAAACTATTTTAGGACATGTATAAAAACTATACATTATTTTGTTAAAAAATAACTTTAAACAATAAAAAATATTATATTATTAATTATAATGACTTATATATATTACATTCTATTTAAACTTCCTACTAATATTATATACTTAAAGTTACTAATTTAATAAAAAGTATTATTAAAGTTCGGATTCGAATCTTTAATAGATCAAATTGCTTCACTTCATATCTAATATCCTATTTATTTATTTCGAATTACGAATATTCATTATTGGATATGATCCATTGAATAGTATAATCAATCGAATATATTAAAATTCGAATACGATTCAGATTAAAATCCACCCCATTGATAGCCCTACTTATATTTTATATTTAAAAGTGACAAATATGGTTGATCTTTTATAAGAGTTCAGATACATTTTGTTAGGAGTTTAGAGACCAACCACCGCGGTCCCTATTAATAAGGTGGTAACAGTCACTATGTTTAATGTAAAAAAATAAAAAAAAAAAGTAAAATAGTGAGACAATTTCGTTTCACCACTCCACTTCCATAAGTGCCCTCTCTCTCCCCCGCACGCCGCCGTCCGCCGCCGCGCCTTCTTCTCGTCGTCGTCGTCCTCCTCCCCCACGCCGTCGTCGTCATGGCAAACACTTTCCCATTTCGCTAAAACCCATTATTGAAAAAAACATGAAAAACACGAACAAATTAAAAATTCACAGTTTCTTGATTTCGAAACAGACAAAGAAAAGAAGAATCATCTTCTCCTGTTGATTATTCGTGGAGTTAAGATAAAAAAAGAAAAAAGAAAAAATATTCCCGCTGTGAATCATGGGGGACATAGTGAAACAAATCCTCGTAAAGCCGATACAATACGGCGACGAGGTCGTGAAGATGGCGGACGGCGCCGTCTCGTTCCGTCAAGAGTGCCTGGAGATCAAGGCGAAGACAGAGAAGCTCGTGGGCCTCCTCCGGCAATCTGCTCGCGTCAGCAACGACCTCTACGAGCGCCCTACGCGGCGGATCATCGACGACACCGAGCAGGTCCTCGACAAGGCCCTCACCCTCGTCATGAAGTGCTGCGCCAGCGGCATCAAGCGCATCTTCACCATCATCCAGACGGCGGCCTTCAGGAAAATTTCCCAACAGCTCGAGAATTCAATCGGCGATGTCTCGTGGCTCCTCCGCGTGTCGGCCCCTGCCGACGATCGCGACGACGAGTACCTCGGGCTCCCGCCGATCGCGGCCAACGAGCCAATTCTCTGCTTGATTTGGGAACAGATTGCGATCTTGTGCTCGGGCACCATAGAGGAGCGCACCGACGCCGCTGCCTCGCTCGTGTCGTTGGCGCGGGACAATGATCGGTACGGGAAGTTGATAATTGAGGAAGGTGGGGTGGCACCATTGTTGAAGTTGGCGAAGGAAGGGAGACTGGAAGGGCAGGAGAGTGCCGCTAGGGCCATTGGGCTTCTTGGGAGGGACCCCGAAAGTGTAGAACAGATTGTGAATGCTGGTGTCTGCCAAGTGTTTGCGAAAATTCTCAAAGAAGCGAACATGAAGGTTCAAGTTGTGGCGGCTTGGGCCGTGTCGGAATTGGCTGCTCATCACCGCAAATGCCAAGACCATTTCGCTCAAAACAACATTATACGCATGCTGGTTAGTCATCTTGCTTTCGAGACCATTCAAGAACACAGCAAGTATGCTATAACCACTCACAAACAGGGCATGTCGCTTCACTCAGTTGTAATGGCTAATTCCCAAAGCAACAACAGCCATGATAATAGTCAGTTTAGCGGTATGAACGCGATTAATAATAATCAGACTAAGTCTAGAATTACACACCCGATGGGAGAAGCAAGCACTAGCCAAATGCAAAGCCTTGTGAAAAGCATGATTCAACAAAAGGCACAAGGAGCTCAAGGCCCCACGCCACAGCCTGAAGCTAACAATGCCTCAATGGACGCTCAGAAAAACACAAAACCTAACTCCAAAAAAAAGAAGCACCGCCATCACCATAAGCAGCAGGATGGCCTAAGTGGGAGTAACACTAAGGGTAGAGAACAAGAAGATCCTGCTACCAAGGCAGAGATGAAGGCCATGTCGGCCAGAGCAATTCGTTTTCTTAGTGCTGGAAATGTCAGTATTTGTAGTAGCATAACTGAGTCTAGAGCGCTTTTGTGTTTTGCAGTATTGCTAGAGAAGGCCCCTGACGAAGTTAAATATCATTCAATCATGGCTTTAATGGAGATCACCGCAGTGGCTGAGCAAGATGAAACCTTGAGGCGCGTGGCTTTTAAACCTACTGCACCAGCTTGCAAAGCCGTGGTGGACCAGTTTCTTAAGATTATTCTGAAAGAAGACCCAGAATTGCTCATTCCCAGCGTAAGGTCTATAGGGAACTTAGCAAGAACCTTTCGTGCAAGTGAGACACGGTTCATCGGTCCATTGGTCCAGCTGCTAGACGATCGGGAGCCGGAGGTGATCAACGAGGCGGCTTTGGCCCTGATGAAGTTTGCGGGCCCTCTTAACTATCTCCACATGAATCACAGCAAGGCCATAGTTGCGGCGGGAGGGACCAAACACCTTATTCCATTGATTTACTTTGGTGAGCAAATGGTACAAATTCCTTCGTTTATGTTGTTGTGTTATCTTGCCATGCATGTTCCCGATAGTGAGGTTTTAGCTCAGGAAGATGTGTTGATCGTGTTGGAATGGGCTACGAAGCAGAACCATCTAATGCAGGATAAACAGTTAGAAACATTAGCTTATGAAGGGAAGAAGAGATTGGAACTATATCAATCTAGGGCCTCAAAAGGATACCATTAATTTGATATTAAATGGTTTCAATGCCCAACTGTATAGTACTTCTCTTGGTATACCATGAGAGATTATACTTAATTTTGGTACTGTAGATATCATTAGTTTTCATCAAGAGTGTAGAGTAGGATTTAGCATTCTTGTAACATACCATGCAGCAGTGCTGATTACTTTATCAAGTTATTCCAATCTTTCCTCCTTTTTATCCAATAATATTGCCTATGAGCATTTCTTTCTTCTTATGTGAATAGTACTGAGCTAATTATATATGAAGAAAATGCCGTATATTTTTCGTGTTATTTACTTCAGAAAGCGATGGATTAAATTAAGCTGATCGTATATATTTTTTTGTACGATGTTTTTCAGTGTATTTTTTACAGTACATACAAATGTTATTGCAGTTTCTAATCCAATATTTGGTCTCTGATACTATTATTTTGTGGGCTATGCTTCCTTGAATATCACAGTATCCAATATACAATTTGGATGCATTTGCTGCTTTTAATATGATTGGATGCGATCCATTAAATATGGATTACTAATTAAGAAACTATATCAAATCTTTAGTTATTTATTGTTTGTTAACTTATTTTTTTATTCAAGATATGCTATACTTTTACTAGTTTATTGTTTAGTTTTCCATATTCACCCTCAAAATTTATAGCACCATTTCAATCATGAGCATACTTATCCATTGTCTCACATTTAAAACTATCATCCAACTTTTGATAGGATTTATAAAATTAATTTCATTTAAAATAGCAAAATTGTTTGTATAAGTCATGATATTGTGAACAATCAATTTTTGATAATTAAAAATATTTTCAACTTTGTGTTATCTAGAGTTTGTATTTATTAAGATAAATATTTAAATATTGAATATTAATTAATATAGTGAACATATATTTTTTGTTTGATGAGCTTATATTAAAAACATCATTATTTAGATCCTTTCTTGAAAAATCTATAATCATTTAAAATTTGAAAAAACCTACAATCAATCAAAATTTGAGTATTTATGTAAAAGTCAACTAGTAATATGAATTTAAAAGAGGTCATTATTTATAAAACAAGGTAAGATTGTCTCTCCAAACTTATTAAAGGAATAAATAAAAGAAAGAAAAAAGTATCACAGCCTTCTGGGCGTGATCTGTGATCAAATAAATTTATCAAACAAATCTCAGGCCCTTGTATAATCACAGGCCTAAAATTTTGCAAGCACATGATAAATTAAGTGGGTAAATACATTTATCAGATTCATTCTGAAGTAGCAAACGTGTCATCTGAGAAATGCGTGTGTTTTATAGGGAGCAAATTACAGAATACAGAGTTTGCTTTCTTACTTCAACGTTATTTATCACAAGCTTGTGCTGACTTTAAGCCATAAGCTCTGTTTGACTTGCAAAGGGTAGCTAAAAGTTCTATGTTAAAAAAAAAAAAAAAAGGTTCTAAGTTAATTCCACGGTGGTGAATAATTTGTGGGAAAAGCGGACCTTGTGCCTTTGATTTTGCTTCCTTTGAACATGGTAAATAACACAACTAAATTCTTTTTATTTCAAGAAGATTGTTACAAAATGAACACTTTGGTTTTAGTTGAAATACCTTAATTATTTTCATGGCTTGGTGCTTAAAAAAAATATTCAAAAGGGTACTTTTGGATCAGGCCGAAAGACATAATTGATGGACAATATGTGAATATTCCTGCACTACTCTTTGTTGGTCTCGACGGACGGAGCAGACTAGATTAATAGCAATTATCGATTTTAGAACGTAAGGCGCCCCTACCTTTTCAAGGTAAGTAGGGGTAGAGAAAATGCCTCAAACCAATTTTCAAGCACCAAGAGCTTTGGTGCTAAAATAACCCACGTCATACTCCCGAGAAAAGCTCAAACGACCTTTAAACCAAAGGGTACTTGTACCCAAAGCCAACACAGGGGGTAGGTAGAGAATATCAAGGGGCATGAGGCAACTTTCCCTAAGGAACTTGACAAAATAGCTCCATAATTTCTGGAGAAAGGGTGCCTCCTCACAAAGGGGTCGCAATGACCAGGCCCATTCGACTGTTTACCAAAAATACAAGTCTTCACAAAGTTGTAAGACCATATATGGGGGGTTGGCGCCTGCCCAATGCCGGAAAGTCAATGAAGTAGGTAATTTGATGACAAGGGAGCTGACGATCGAAGCCTTGGTGAACGGTGGTTGTAAATAGAATGATCCTAAGATAGCGTAATTCCTCATCGCATGTTGGGTAAATTTCAACCTGCATGAAAGGCATAATGATTGAGAACTGTCTTGGATGAGAGGCGCGGTGACTAGATGTGTTTGTAAAAATGAATTCTTTCAACTGACCCAACTGGAAACCCGATCTACTTAGAGTTGAAAAGTTTATTATCAAACTACCTACTTATCCTAGATTCGGCGTTTTTATATTCGATGCACAACTTCTTCTTCTTCTTATTATTATTGTTATTGTTGTTGTTGTTGTTGTGATTTTTTTCATTATATATATGTGTGTGTGTGTGTGTGTGTGTGAGAGAGAGAGAGAGAGAGAGAGGAGAGAGGAGAGTGAGAGCGAGCCAGAAGAATGGGCCTATCTTATTCATCCGATTCTACTTAACTAACATATGGGCCGAATGAAGGAAGCTGATCGAATATTGTATGGGCCTATGTTCTGTAGCTGATTGGATTGTCAATTTAACTAAAACCAACTAAAAATGTAAC
>JAOWBU010000339.1:0-26059 GCA_026212405.1 Petrea volubilis
TTAATATGTCATAAATTTGGTTTTTATAAGGATTCGTATATAACAATTCTGTTAATAAAATCATATCACTGATTGTTCTTTTAATTTGTGACAAATTTTGTACTGAACACTTAACTGAGGACCAATGAATGTTACAAATTTTATAATTATTATATATGTATATATATATATATATGGATCATGGATAGATGAGATAATATTACATTTGTTCAGTTTAGATATGAATGATACACGAGGTATAACTGAGAGAAGTAACGTGTAGATTTATAATTAATATATAATCAAGTGTAAAAGAATATCTATATTCTTAAGATTGGTTTGGTTTCTTAAAAGTGAGCTTTTCTTAACTCGACAATAACATGATCTATTTTGGCATTGAAAATCAGATTTTTGAGATGATTTTGACTTGATGCAAGTTTAAGTAATTTCACATATTATATTACTACATTTTGCCGTTCAGCATTAGTTATATTGTTTCACGTTACGATGGAAAGAGGTAATTAAGATAGTAGAAGCAAACATAAATTTGTTAATTCCGTTATTAAAGCTATGGTTTTGCTTTTAAGGTATTAATTTGGATGTTGCGTTTTCTCCTAAATTAAATTCACAGAAAAAACCAAATTCCCCATCAAAATCAATATAAGCTGGTGCTTTTTTTCCTCATAAAATAAGTAGCAAATTTAATTTTATTTATGCGATTATATATCACGAAAAAATAACTATCTAAAGGCATAAACTAACCTATATTTCTCATAATCGAAATTTATTAATACTTTTTTCTTCTGTTGTCTCTCAAAAATGAAATAATATTGGCAAACATTGTTTTTTCCGTCAAAGTTAAACGCCGTCGGATTTTTAAACAAATAAAAGAAAAGATAATTGTCTTTGGTTTGGAAGGGAAAAAACACTTTACTCCCAAAACTATACGTGTTTTTGCATTTTTGTATATAAATTTTATCCGGATTTTACAATTATTTCACTAAAGTCTGTTTCAGCCCTTATCGAAAAAAATGTACAACCTCGGATGTGCAAATCCTCTAATTTAACCTTAAGATTAATATAGCATCAAATAAAAAGTCACTCGTTCATTTTTTGATAAATTTTGGATTTAGAAATAAATTTTAAAACCTAAATATAAAAAATCAAATAATTCATACGATAAGATGTTCAAAATATATATATATAAAAGTGCAATAATGATCAGGGAAAAGTGTTTTTTCTTTTTTTTCTTTTTTTTTCTTTCCATTTTCTTTTGACTTTACTATTCACTCGAAGAATCCAATAAAGCCGATAATCTTTAGAGGTGCAAAGCCATGCATTTTCCAGTATGTTTTTCAACTCCTATATTTCACCGACTCTCTCTCTCTCTCTCTCTCTCTATATATATATATATATAGTGTGTGTTGTGTGTGTGCGCGTGCGTGATGACCTCATTACCGTACTTTCGTTAAAAATTATTCTACTCCAGATGATATTGGACTAGTTCGACCAAATCCATTTGGCCGCAAGAACATTAATTAATTCACATTAATCTCCACCAAATAATCGTACACATTAGAAAAGGTTGCCCTTTGAGCTCTGATTATGACCTTTTTATTGTAGTTTAATATCCATAAGTGGAGCAATTAGGCACTTTTTTTACGTTCTGAATAAGGGCCTTCCAATCATGGCGTGATTTTGCTATCTAATCTACTCCATGCTAACTAAATTACTATTGTTTAATTATCAACTTGTACAACTTAGTGGGCACCTCAATCACTTTTACTTTTCTCAACCAAAATGGAGTGGGCACTAACAACAAGTTGGGGTAGTTTCCAAGGCACCTAAACGGCTTCCTGAATCGTAATCATTTTTTACTCAAATGATGAGACAAATTAATATGATAGCAATTAATGTCGATATCACTATAAAAAAAGTACTTTCTCCGTTAATAAACAATTTATCACCAAATTTCGTCACATAACAAACTTTTATAATAAATTTTATTTGTCACAAATTCAATAATAAGTACATTGTTATTAATTAGTGTTTTAGTTTTATTTTAATAGAATTCTATTATAAATTTATCATAAGTATCGTACATAAGTGATGAAATCTATTCGTCATCAGTTTTAGGTTAGTCAAATATGTACTTATTTTGAGTTGGATCGGATTGGATTGAGTTTTTGGGTAGATTGAAATTTATTTTTGAATTATTTGAATTGACTTGAACCTAAACAAAATATGACCTTATTTTTTGGGTCAATTTTCAAAAAATTCAAATTTCTCATCAGTAGAACTTAAATTGTCTCAAAATTGAATCATACAGGACTAATTTTGAAAATAAAATTCTTATGAAACTAAATGTAGCAGGATCTCATTCATATGGTACTAATTATGGATTTATCTCTACAGTAAGTAGAAAGAGTTATGCCATGCCACCAACAACTTACACCACCAGCTCATCAATAAAAATGTCAAATCATAGTTCTCGCCTGACATGTCATAAATTCAATTCCTCGTCGTGAAACTTAGATTGCCATGAAATCGAATAATATAGGACTAATTTTGAATTAAAATTCTTATGAAACTAAATGTAGTCGGATCTCAATTCTATGAGGACTAAAAGCATATTTATCTATGAATGTTTACTTATATTTAAATATAGATTTATTTTCTTACTTATCTTCTATGCGAATTTATTATGTTTTAGTGATTGGTAATTGATAAATATATTAAATTATTGTTTTTTTTTTAAAGATAAATGTGTTAAATTATTAATTTATACGACTGTTGTCGCATCGTATAATCAAATTATCCACTGTTCAGAAAGGTTACAAAATAAGGGTACATGAAAATATTATTTAATAATAATTGTACTTTTGTGAATTGAGGTGGATAATTATTATACTACGTTATATTTAACTTGGCGGTGGTGGTAGGGGACGTTACTAATAAATTTTTAAGGACTAATTATTGCTATATTTAATGACAAAATGTACGAATAAGAGCCGTACTTACATTTGAGAAAAAAAAAAAGAACAATTGCATTGTGGGTGGCCATATATCGCCATCAGGAAGGGCCGGCGGTCAAATGTGTCGGTTGCAAACGGGCTGATTGAGTGCAAAACAGGGGATCCGATGCGACGTTTTATTATTTTCATTTATTTAAGTATTTTAGGTAAGATTGACGCTATTTAAGGCAAGAAGTTACGTGTAGGTACGGCGCATAGCACCTACCCCTGTGTTGCATTTTGACACTCAATTGGATGGAAAATTTTTATACAAACGAGGTGTATAGGCCTCATTCATACATAATATAATTTAAATTTAATTATATATTATATATATTTATAAAAAATTAATAAATAATACGTGGTTAATCTGAATTTTAGAGTGTATATACTCGATCCATGAAAGAACAACTCTAGTTGGCTTGAGCCTTGACCCCTACCCTTATAAATACCAAACTCTTAAAACGGTTGAAATCTTCAGTTTTATTTTTTATATTTTATTAATTAAGTTCATGAGAAATATTTACTAAAATACATATATAAAAGTCTTATTGTTTTAAGAGTAAAATACAAGGGGTAGAAATATAAATAACATAAAAAATTTGATCAACTCCAACGATACTTAACCCCAAATTTTGGTACTTAAAAAAGTCGTCACACATTTGAATATAATTACTTACCTCATCCTTAAATTCTAGGACTGAGTTCGCAAGTTAAATTTAACCACTCACATCATCTTTAAAATTCTAGAACTAAGACCTACTTCTGTAGGGTTTTTTATTTACTTTTTTCCTCTGTAAAAAACAATATAATATCTTTATAAAAAAAAAACTTCTAAAATATATATATGTATATGTATATCAATGAAGCCCTATATGTAAAATTGTTTTTCCTAGTACTATGATCAAGATTGCATCTATTCTCTTTTCATAACTGAACACACATTTTATTACTTATTATTACTTTCGGCCCGCAATTTTTTGGAGAAAAATATTTGATTTAATTTAGATTATCCACTTATCACTTAAATATATAGATTTTGTATCTACATGAAAGTGTTACATGAGTCTAGTCCACATTTTGCTAATTGTTATTATTATTATTTTTTCACAATATATGTTGTTCTGGTATTTTAGTTTTTTTTTTAAATATATGTCATTTTACAAAAATAAGGCAATATTTAATTCTTTTTTTTCAATTTTGTTATAATCTATACTATTCATAAATAATTTAGTGGGAATTGGTCTCTTCAAAACTTTTCTTTTCTCTCTCATCTATCACGTTGTTATATTGTCTCACATTCCGCTCTCTCTCTCCTCTCACTATGCCACATCTTTTTTTATTTTATTTTATTTTTTGTGCTTGTTATAATTGTTATAGTTTAATTTTAAAATTATTTTACTTTTCACTTATCATTACTTTAATAAAAATAAGGGATAATTACACTGGAGTACCCTGAGATTTGCCTAAATTACAAATAAAATCCCATTTTTGAAAAATTACCTAACAAATCCTGAAATTTGCAGATGTTTTACGATGGCACTGTTTATAAACATTAGGGTTTGTAACGAAAACCGTTAAAATTTTGTTTCTTTTTTCTTATTCTTACCCTTTTGGTCAAAGTTTGAATATATTTAACTAATTTTTTAGGACAAAAATGCCCTATGGGCCTGACACATGTAGAAATATTTGATAGTAATAAGGGTTACAACAAATCAAATTTGATCCAAAGAGTATTTTAGTCCTAACAAATTAGTCAAATCTGTTCAAATTTTGACCAAAAGGGTAAAATAGGAAGAACGAACAAAAAATTGATGATTTCTGTTACAAACCCTAACGTTTGTAGACAGAAGGTTGACATTGTAAAACATCTGCAAATCCCAAGGTTTGTGAGGTAAATTTTAAAAAACGAGGGTTTTATTTGTAATTTAGGCAAAATTCAGGTACCCCAGTATAATTATCCTTAAAAATAATGTAATTAGTTTTAAAAAGATAAACTTATGAAAGAAAATTAATAAATATTTATAATTGCATTCTACAAAAAATTAAATATTTAATTAAATCATATTATTTTTTTATTTTTGCACATACATAAAGTGTGCTCACGTGACTAGTATAAATAACTTTCATATAACCTATTTAACTCAATATTTAATGTATTTATTTGACATTATTAAAATTTTAATAAATTATTAATAAGAGCAAAATTATGAATTATCATACATCTTTATATTCTTCTTAATTTGTGTAAAATAAATTTATAGGACAGATGTTGTGACACTGAGGTAGCATCGACCTTTACATCCTCTCGTGTGAATACATGCCTCCACAGTTTCCTATAACGTTTAAGAATGAAACATGTCCTTCGGTCAAGATTAGGTAAGCCCAAGAGTAATAATTAGTTAACCAATATAAATACATTATTACCATAAGTATATATTTATATATTAGTATCTTGTTTCATATGTATATTCACACAAAAGTGTACGGGAAAAATTTTCTATTAATTGGATTTATAGGTTCCATTAATGTATTTTACGGTTCAAATTTAATAACATATTATATAAATTTTATAAAAATTTTAATATATAATATATAATTAAATTTAAACTGCAGAATGCATACACCTCATCAATAAAAAAATTTCCTGTAAGTAAGAACCATGCTTGAAAGCGACTCCAACTCTCTTTCTATATCGTCCATTTACTAAAACAAAACATAATATTCCATTTGTATGTCGAGAAAATTACTTGCAATAAGATATGGTATTTAAATTGTTTACAGGGGCCATTGAGTTTCTTGGCTTCAGTTCGTTGCTATTTGATCCGTTTTTGGAGTTCATTTATTTTTTTTTTCTCTCTTTTTTAGTAGCCGAATAGAATCCATCAAAGAGCTTGTAACTGAAATTTACATGATTAAATAAAACAGAGGAAGAAGAAGAAGAAGAGGACTCTCTCTCTCTCTCTCTCTCCCCTGCATTCAAGGTACCTTTTTTTGGGCTCCTTTTTGCAAGTACAAAATGTAGATAAAAGGCATATATTCTTTCTGTTCTTTACTTTGACGCATATTTCGGAAGGATAACTTAAGAAATATTTGTGGGTTTTTGCTTTCAGGACTTGAAAAAGTGGACTAGTTTTTAAATTATTTTCTTTGTTTTTGAATTTGGACGTCAAATTTCAGCGGTTCGTTTTCTTTTCTTTTCTTTTTTTTAATTTTTATTTTGTCTATGTTGCTTGTAAAATGGAGGTCAACTTAGCAGGCTAAGAATTTAATTGCTCATTGTTTTTGTTCACTGGAAATTTTTGCATAAGGGAAGAACAAGAAGCTTGGGCCTAGCAAGTGAAATTTAGTATTGTAAGAACAGTATGTTCTTTATGCTATGTTTGGTAGTTCTTTGATCTTTCTGGTTGCTGTCAACTTTGATATGTGTGTGATATATGCTCGCTTGCTTGTAAAATTTGAGCAATTCTTAACGAATTCAATAAGATTGAGAAATCGAATATATAAAGAATGGTTTGTAATGTTTATCATTCTAATAAACTGAGATTTGCTGTATTATTTGGGTTTCGATTTTACTTGAATATCAAGATTTTCTCTTTGAGTTTCTGTTGGTTTCTAGTTACATGATTAATAATCTCTCTCCCTCTCTCTCTCATAGGTGTATTGGAATGAAGTTCTTGAGATTGTTTTCGCTTGAGATCATGTGAATAGTCCAGGTGCCTTGCGATTGTATATTTTGGAACTTAAAAAAATATTCTTTGCATTATGCATGTCTGGCCCTGTGGCCATTGCTAATCATGGCGAAAGAGCACTGTCTTTATCTGATAGGACACAATCTCTTGATTCCATAGTACTATATAATGACAAAAACCGCTTAACTGAACTAAACGGAGATGTTTCTCATGCGTCTTCTGAAACCAGTAGCTTCAGAGCCGGAGAAATCTTACTTCCCAATGGAGAATTATACTCTGGATCCCTTCTTGGGAATATTCCAGAAGGTTCCGGAAGCTACATCTGGTCGGATGGTTGCAGATATGAGGGTGAGTGGAGATCCGGGATGAGGCACGGATATGGTAAACTTCGTTGGCCTTCCGGTGCTATTTATGAAGGTGAGTTTTCTGGTGGGTATATCCATGGATCCGGGTCATATACCCAGCCCAACCGTATGACATACAAGGGGCGGTGGAGGTTGAATCTCAAACATGGCCTCGGGTATCAAAATTTGCCCAACGGGGATGTGTTCGAAGGGTCGTGGATGCGTGGGGCCCCCGAGGGGCCTGGTAAGTACATGTGGGCTAACGGAAATGTGTATTTAGGAAATATGAAGGGGGGTAAAATGTCAGGCAAAGGGACGCTTACTTGGATGAATGGGGATACTTATGAAGGGAATTGGTTAAACGGAATGATGAATGGATTCGGGAAATACACGTGGAGTGATGGTAGTAGCTATGTTGGAATGTGGACGTGTGGCCTAAAGGATGGTAAAGGTACATTTTATCCGAAAGGGTGTAGGCTCCCATCGGGACAACAATTGTACCTTGATGCTCTGAGGAAACAAGGATTGCTGCCTGATTTGAGGAAACACACTCAAGTTTCCCATTTTGGAGATGCTAATGTCGGTAGGAAATCCCGTGGGACAAATGTGTCTTTGGAGAGACGGTGGAGTCTCGAGGCGTCCATTGAGAAAGTTATAGGGCATGAAAGAGGGTCGAGCATGTCTGAGAATGCCCTGGAAGGTGGAGACAATGAGGATGACATGATCAATCCTCCTATCTTGGAAAGGGAGTACATGCAAGGGGTCTTAATCAGTGAGCTTGTGTTGAGTCCATCTTCTAGAAGAGAAAAAAGGAGAGAAAAGAGACTCGCGAGGGAGATAAAGAGGCCGGGCGAACAAATCATCAAGGGCCACAGGAGTTATGATTTGATGCTAAGCCTACAGCTTGGAATCAGGTGTACTTTTTTTACTCAGGAGTTACTTAAACATATCCATTAGAAAATAGTATTTTCACGGTATATATGATGATATCAGTATTTCACTTTAATGGTTCACAAATTTCACAACATATACCCACTCAGATGGCATGAAATAATGCAAGACGTAACCTTTTTTCTTGTGTGAACAGATATACGGTAGGGAAGATTACTCCTTTACAAAGACGAGAAGTGAGGGCAACTGATTTTGGTCCTCGTGCTAGCTTTTGGATGTCATTTCCTAAAAACGGGTCACAACTGACACCTTCACATCAATCTGATTATTTCAAGTGGAAGGATTATTGTCCAATGATTTTCAGGTTTGTTGTCAACATCCTTTTTCTGTCAATACAAACTGTTAAAAGAGGGAAAATTTGAGCTTTGTCTGAAAATATATTTCCTTTAGGAATCTGAGGGAGATGTTTAAGATTGATGTGGCCGACTACATGATGTCAATATGTGGAAATGATACCCTAAGACAACTTTCGTCTCCTGGGAAGAGTGGCAGCGTGTTTTTCTTGTCTCAGGATGATCGTTTCATGATCAAGACCCTTCGAAAATCAGAAGTCAAGGTTAAACATCTCAACTGACCAACTTCTAAATGCCCTGGTGTGTGAAGTATGAATCATTAACGATTGATGCATGTAGGTTTTGCTGCGGATGCTGCCAAACTATCATCTTCACGTGCGCAGATATGATAACACTCTTATAACTAAATTTTTTGGCCTACACAGGATTAAACCTTATAGTGGTCAAAAGGTAACATGACTGTATGATGAACTCAACTTTTGCTTGATTTGATCAACTTATTTTCGCTATCCCGAAACTAAGCTAACCTCACCACTTCACTCATTTTGCAGTTCCGTTTTGTAGTAATGGGAAATATGTTCTGCACAGAGCTAAGAATCCATAGAAGATTCGACCTCAAAGGTTCTTCATTGGGCCGTTCCGCTGACAAGGTTGAAATCGATGAGAACACAATACTTAAGGATCTCGATTTAAATTATTGCTTTTATCTGGAACCTTCTTGGAGAGATGCCCTCCTAAAGTAAGTGGAAATAATATAGTTGATTTAGTTCATTCATTCAATTTTTTGTGATTTTATTGGCCTTACTGGGCTGGTGTCTTTAACTTCAAGTTATATATTCTTTGTCAATTATGAAAATATATATGCAGGCAGATTGAAATAGACAGCAAATTCTTGGAATCACAGCACATAATGGATTACAGCCTCTTGCTCGGCGTACATTATCGAGCACCACAACACCTATGCTCTCTCATGTCTCGTAATCATCGTGGTTTGGTGGATGGATTAGGAATCGTTGCAGAAAATGGTAAGTTCGACATATCCATTACAAAATGTCTGACAACAACTGAAGATGATCAAATATAGTAGAAGCAAACTCATGTTAAAAATCCTCGTCTCTGTGAAAACTCATGTACTCCGGACAATAAAAATGTTAAAAGAATGGTTCAATGTGTGTGTGTCTGTGTTTATTTATTTATTTTTTCCTCAATGCAGAAGTACTTGGTGTAGTCCACAAGAGTCGCCAATGGAGAATAGTGTATCCTATGACCTCTCATTCCAGTGGCAAAGCCACATATTAGTTTAGTGCACCCCCTGACTTTAAAATTACCAAATATATATATATATATGTGGTTAAATTTGAATGACTACCCTAATTGTTCTTTAATGCACTCTTTGATCATTCTTTAGTGAACCTCTGGTTTTTTCTAATTTAATTATTTGTATTTTCGGTAGCACATAGTTGGGCAGGTGCACCCGCTGATCCGGGGGTCCTGGCTCTGTCGCTGTCTCATTCTATTGCAGAGTTTCTAATTTTTAATGTTTCCGTAGTGTTGTGTAGATGTTATAACAACTCTTATCTTCCGAGTTTCTGTTAAATAACTGGATTCTCACATTCAACTGCTGATTTCTTGGCCTCGGAGGTTGCAGAGGATGAAATATCTCCAGAAGGCCTTGTTTTGGTACCCCGCGGAGCTGATGATAATAGTGTCGTCGTGGGCCCACATATTAGAGGCAGCCGACTAAGAGCAACATCTTCAACCGGGGACGAAGAAGTTGATCTTCTCCTTCCTGGTACAGCAAGGTGCTATCCTGCCACTTAATCTTAAGTAATTTATATATATCTTTGAGCCGAAGCTGTTCTTGAAATAAGTTTGAGCCAATTCATATCTTGTATTCCATTTTTTCTATTCCACATTATATTGCAAGTTACAATGTTCAAATTCATAATTTGGAGAGTAGAATACAAAGGTGCAGAGACGGGTAATAGGAAAATTCAAACAGAAGATAATTTGAGACGCATGTAATCTAAACACTTGAGTAGCATTGTTGCTAGAACTTTAGTACTTGTTTGCTGATTATATGCAAAAGACTGAAGCGATCACCTTTTACTAAAAGTTATGAAGCTCTTTGTCACAAGATGAAGGGCTTCTATCAAGATTGATCACAATGAAATTTGATTTCCACAGAGAAGACTATTGACAGGACAGTTTTGTCTTTGGAAAAAAAGACTTGATAACTCCTTAAGATGAATGGATTCACTTTCTGTTTATTTATCACATTCTTCGACAGTTTGTGACACTGGTTTCTCTCGACAGACTCCAAATCCAGCTCGGTGTGAACATGCCAGCAAGAGCAGAGCACATTCCCGGAAAAGATCACAAGGAAATGTTTCACGAGGTGTACGATGTTGTCTTGTACTTAGGTATTATAGACATCTTGCAAGAGTACAACACTAGCAAGAAGATTGAACATGCATACAAGTCCATTCAATTCGATTCATTGTCGATATCTGCTGTTGACCCTACGTTTTACTCTCGGCGGTTTTTACAGTTCATTAAGAAGGTTTTCCCACCAAATGCAGTGGTGGGATAGGACGGTTATAACTTATCTTAAATTGGATCAAACTTTGTGTAGCATAAACTGTATTGATTGTTATGAGGTTAAGCCCAACTAGCCGATTGGAACTTGTCATATAGCTGGCTTTCTTCACTAAACTTTATTTTGATGCTTTTTGGTGGAAAATACAGTAGGGTTACAAAGTGCCTTTATTGAGTTTGGTTTTGAGGGTGTGAAGTATCAGTTTTTATTGTGTTTATCCTCTATGGTACGAAGTGACTAGCTCATTGTTTTGGAGGTGCAAATGCATTTTTTCCTATTGACTCCACGAGCAGTCGGCTGTCAAATTTGGCCATTAAGCTGTCAGCGGGCCATTTGGTATTATGGACATCTACACCGCCTTTGGTTTGTGGGGAGTTTATCATCCAGGAGTTTCAATCTTGGCAGCAGCTGTGCGTGCATATTTTTTTTTAAAAAAAAGTTTGCCTTGCCTAACTTGAAGGGAAAAAGGTAGTATACTCCATGTTGGAGGGAAAATTCTTTCATGAATCGGGTGTTAGGTGCATGAGTGGGGCGAGACATTTGGTGCACAGGAGATATTTTCCATTTTGGAGGGAAAGATATTAATAATAGTTTGTGGTATGTGTTTTAATAGACCAAAATTTGATCCCTAGCAAATGTGTGTGCACAAGTGATTATGTGTGTATTATATAAAAAACACTTAAATATTTGACAAGTGACAACAAAATGAGCTTTTTGTTTTTAAATTACTCCGACTAAAAATAATTCCCAAACTACTATTCCCTCAAAAGTATTTTCCATATTAGTACATATATTGCCTCATATATTGCCATGTAGGCAAAAAACTATTAGTTGAATTTTTTTTTTCTTTTTCCTACTATATAGGTTGATAACTATTTACTATTTGTAATTTTTAAAAAATTTTCCCATCATTTATACTAATTTATCATACTTTTATATGTTTCATATCAATTTCAACAACTTGGTATTTTCTAATTATTTTCATGAAAGTCAAATTATTTGCTAATGTAAAAATATTTAATTTTCAGGTCAAATATATTTATAAATATATATTATGAGGGAGAATAATTATTAAAAGAACATGCCAATTATATTATCATACCTTAATAGTATTTAGTTACAATAATTTATTGAAGTATTTTATTTTAAAAATAATGAGATTCTTATAATTTATGCAATACAACGTGTGCATTAAACTGTTTGAACAATTAAATTATCATTATTCTGAAAATAAAATATTTCAATTAAGCGGACACAATTAATTAATTAACTATAAGTTCTAAACATATTTATTTATATTTTTGAAAAATAGATATTAATATATTAAATTTTCGACCTTCTTGAAGTATAATATACAAGAAAAAGTAATGTTTTATATTAAACATTATAATAAGTTAAGCTTATACATGTTATATTAAGGGTATTATAGTCAAATTCAAAGTATTTATGTTGAATAGTCAATTTGAGGGGATTAAGTGATGGTTTTTAAAGTATAGGGGCGTAAGTGTTATATATGTTATAATATAAGGGTGCAAAGTGTATTTTATCCTATAATTAATTAGTAGTACCTTCCTATTTAAAAAAAAATTGTATGTTTGGATTAATTAAGTTTAGGAATATTAACGTAAAAAGGTCAAGAAAATAAATTGGATTCTCACATGCTTATATAGTAGAAGAAAAGAAAAAGAATTTCTAATTAAAAAATTCTTGCCTATATGGCAATGTATGTAATAATATGAGAAATATTTTTGAGGGAATAATATTATAAAAATTATTTTTAATTGGAGTAATATTTTAGGGAAAAAAAAAAAAAACAGGAAAAATTCCAACGAAACAAGAAACGGAAACGAGACAGCAAAATCACATAAACTGATCTTCAAAAGCGCAACTCATCAACCAAAAAAGCTGAAATGAAACTGGCATTTGCCTCACATTAAGCTTCGACGATTCACAATCATGATTCATGAGTTGCCAAAGAAGAAAGGAACGACGACAAAAATCCTGCTGAGGTGGTCGCGCGTGAAACAGGGGGGATGTTTCGCTAACTTGATGGTTTTGAGGGCGAGTTCGTGGATGCGCTATTAAGGATCGATGGCCTCATTTCCATTTCCTGTCCATTTCTTCGCTGGAAGCTGAAAAGAACAGACAAGTTTCAGGTAACAAGATATTTGGCGGGGATGAGGTGGGGGTGGGCCTGTTTGTTCAACACTGTTGACTTACTAGGATTCAACTTTATCCTTTTTGGGAATTCCATTGGGGAATGATTGGAAATTGCGTACACTTGTCTTCCCCTTTCGTTGTTTCTAGTTGAAGGCTTTTAACTCTACAAGCCCTTCAAAGGACGACTAACGGCGTAGAGATCAGCTTCCGATGATCAAGAGAACGGTCTGATTCAGGTAAGAAAAACCCTCGATTCCTGTCGAAAATGGCCTCTTTCATTCAGCTTCTGATGACCAAGCTTGCTGTAGAACTTGGTATTTTTGCGTAATGAATTGAAAGAATGTGTGAATCTGGATACTTAGATATTATGTGGTTTTATGGGCATATAGAGTTTAAGCAATATTAGATTTTCTTGTCGGATGAATTTTTCGACCAACTAGGGATTAGTGATGGTGACGTTATCATGGAATGACTATATCCAGTTGGTCTTGATAATTCCCAATCGCAATTCATCAAACAAACACGCTCTTGCCGTTCTCATTCCAACACTTAATCTTTGTTTTTCTTTTTTGGTCTTTTCTCATGAATCTTGGAGGGGCAACACAGATGTCGAGGAATTACGACAACTGGGAGAGGTTGGTGGCGGCTGTTTTGAAGAGAGAGCAGCTTTGGCAACTTTTTCATGAACAATCAAGAAGCCCCAGTATCAGCTCTGCATCATCTAGTTTCAGTTATAGAGAAACTGATTTGATTCCTGAAGTACTATTTAATGACAATATAGGCTTAATTGAACTTAACGGAGATGTTTTGCATGCTTCTTCTGAAAACGTGAGCTTCAGAGATGGAGAAATCTTACTTCCCAATGGGGAATCTTATTCTGGATCCCTTTGTGGGAATGTTCCAGAGGGTTCTGGAAAATACATTTGGTCAGATGGTGGCCAATACGAGGGCGAGTGGAGATCTGGGATGAAGCATGGGTATGGAAAACTTCAGTGGCCTTCTGGTGCTCTATATGAAGGACAGTTTTCGGGGGGTTATATCCATGGAACTGGTTCGTACACCCGGCCTGACGGAATGATGTACAAGGGCCGGTGGAGGTTGAATCTCAAACATGGCCTTGGGTACCAAAATTTCCCCAATGGAGATGTGTTGGAAGGGTCGTGGATACTTGGAACTCCTGAGGGGCCCGTTAAGTACATGTGGGCTAATGGAAACGTGTATATAGGAAATATGAAGGCGGGTAAAATGTCTGGGAAGGGAACTTTGACTTGGATAAATGGGGATACTTATGAAGGAAATTGGTTAAATGGTATGATGCATGGATTTGGGGTACACACGTGGAGTGATGGTAGTTGCTATGTTGGAACGTGGACATGTGGCCTAAAAGACGGTAAAGGTACAATTTATCCGAAAGGGTGTGGGCCCCCGTTGGGACAACAATTGTACCTTGATGCACCGAGGAAACAAGGATTACTGCCTGATTTGAAGACACATAATCAAGGAGATGTCACTGTTGGTAGGAAATCTCTGGGGACAAATGTGTCTTTCGAGAGACGATGGAGTCTTGATGCGTCTTTCGAGAGACGATGGAGTCTTGATGCGTCTTTTGAGAAAGTTATGGGACATGAAAGACCATTGGGTGTGTCTGAGAATGTTCTAGAAGGTGGAGATAATGAGGATGATATGATTGCTCCAATCTTGGAGAGGGAGTACATGCAAGGGGTCTTAATAAGTGAGCTTGTGTTAAGTAATCAGGTTTCTTCATCTTCTAGACTGGCAAGAGGGAGGCTGAAGAGACTTATGAGGGAGATTAAGAGGCCGGGTGAGCAAATTATCCAAGGCCATAGGAGTTATTATTTGATGCTAAGTCTACAGCTTGGAATCAGGTGTGTGTGTGTTTTCCCCAGAAATTTCTTCTCTGGTAGCATATCCATTGAAAAATAGTTTTTGTGCAATAAATTTACCAATTTTGAATTGATCAGTAGACTATCCTCTGCATGGCTCATGCACGCTACCCCATTGGCTAATACCCAATTATGTTAAGGGCTGTTATATATATTATGATTTTAGCATTTCACTTTATCCCATATCATATTTTCATCTATGCATGAAATAAACCAAGACTTTACCTATTTGTTTTATGAACAGATATAGTGTAGCGAAAATTTCTCCCGTGCAAAGGCGAGAAGTGAGGGCAAGTGATTTTGGTCCTCGTGCCTGTTTTTGGATGACTTTCCCTAAAGAGGGGTCGCAACTGACACCTCCACATCAATCTCAGGATTTCAAGTGGAAAGATTATTGTCCAATGGTTTTCAGGTTTGATGTCAACGTCTTTTTCTGTCAATATAAATTGTTGAGGAAAATTTGAGCTTTGTCCGAAAAAGCATTTCCTTGTAGGAACCTGAGAGAGATGTTTAAGATCGATGCGGCTGACTACATGATGTCAATATGCGGAAATGATACCCTAAGACAACTCTCATCTCTTGGGAAGAGTGGCAGTTCCTTTTTCCTGTCTCAGGATGATCGTTTCATGATCAAGACTCTCCGAAAATCCGAAGTTAAGGTTTAACATCTGGACTTGAATCTCTGTAGATATCTAGCTTTCAGTTCTGTGACGTTACCTTCAGTTTGGAACCAATTTTGTTAGTGTATGGTTACTTTTTTTTCCTTTTTCTGTTTTCAAATAAAAAAGACGAATTGTTGGTTCTCTAACTACCTTGTATGGGACTTGAACCTGTGACTGGTGTGTGTTTGACTTTGGTGTGTGGTGCAAAGAGAGGGAGTTCCTAAATATTCAAGATGACTTCAGGAACTGGATAATGATCTCAGCAGTCACATTATCAAGCTAATTGGAATTATATAATAGAACAGATGACAAATAAAAGTGAAACATGTAAATGGAAACTATCATGAAAATTATGATAACTTTAGGAAACTTAGGAAGAAATATTAGTGCATTCTCACTAGATGATTACTGGAGAAGAGATAGGATTTTTTTTATTTTCTTTTCTTATTAATTTTTACATTCTTCTTCAATACAACAAATGAAAAGGTCAATAGTAGTGTGGCAATTATGACATATTCATGATTGACCTGACAGTTTTTCAATGAATTATCATATGACTATGCTCCCAGAATGAAACTTCAAGATTGATGCATATCTTCTGGTTGGAGGTCCAATGAATGCTTGAGTGAAATGTTTGATGGACAAGCCATATTGCTCTTGCTGACAAATTTATTTATGGACAACAGATTCACATGATTCTTTTGAGGTGGTCTTAGAACCAACAACATGATGCTGATGTGATGATTTGTTTAATTTGGAGATACTATAAGCTAATTAGATCATTCTAATTCATATTTAAGCACAGCCCGATTCGTTTTGATGGACTTGTTACAACCAATAATCTCACATATAGGTTCTGCTTCGAATGCTGCCACACTATCATCATCACGTGCGAAGATATGAGAACACTCTTATGCCCAATTTTTTTGGTCTACACAGGATTAAACCTTCTAGTGGTCAAGAGGTATCAGAGACAATTATGATAACTCAATTTCTGTTTATCAGATTGACCTACTTTTTCTAGCCCAATACTAGTAATGCTTATTTAATTGATTTTACTGCTTTGCAGTTCCGTTTTGTAGTAATGGCAAATATGTTCTGCACAGAGCTGATAATCCATAGAAAATTTGAGCTCAAAGGTTCTTCATTGGGCCGTTCCGCTGACAAGGTTGAAATCGATGAGAACACAATACTTAAGGATCTCGATTTAAGTTATTGCTTTTATCTGGAATCTTCTTGGAGAGATGCCCTCCTAAAGTAAGTGGAAATAATATAGTTGGTTTAGTTCATTCATTCAATTTTTTGTGATTTTATTGGCCTTACTGAGCTGGTGTCTTTAACTTCAAGTTATATATTCTTTGTCAATTATGAAAATATATATGCAGGCAGATTGAAATAGACAGCAAATTCTTGGAATCACAGCACATAATGGATTACAGCCTCTTGCTCGGCGTTCATTATCGAGCACCACAACACCTACGCTCTCTCATGTCTTGTAATCATAGTGGGTTGGTGGATGGATTGGGAATCGTTGCAGAAAATGGTAAGTTCGACATATCCATTACAAAATGTCTGACAACAACTGAAGATGGTCAAATATAGTAGAAGCAAACTCATGTTAAAAATTAGTTGCACAAAGTTGGTCAGGCGCACCCCCTGAATCAGGGGTCCTAGCTCTACCACTGTCTCATGCTATTGCATAGTTTCTAATTTTTAATGTTTCCGTAGTGTTGTGTAGACGTTATAACAACTATTATCTTCTGAGCTTCTGTAAATAACTGGATTCTCACATTCAACTGTTGATTTCTTGGCCTCAGAGGTTGCGGAGGATGAAATATCTCCAGAAGGCCTTGTTTTGGTACCCCGCGGAGCTGAAGATAATAGTGTTGTCGTGGGCCCACATATTAGAGGTAGCCGACTGGGAGCAACATCTTCGACCAGGGATGAGGAAGTTGATCTTCTCGTTCCTGGTACAGCAAGGTACCAACCTGCCACTTAAGTAATTTATATATATCTTTGAGCCGAAGCTGTTCTTGAGAGAAGTTTATCTTGTATTCCGTTTTTTCTATTCCACATTATCTTTCAAGTTGCAATGTTTGAATCAGTGGCATGTGTCCATGATGCTCGTCTCTCTGTTAAGCATTAAATAATATACCTGTGTACGGTGTCATAGTTTGGAGAGTAGAATACAAAGGGGCAGAGACGGATACAGGGGTGATTAACAACACCCCCCCCCCACCCCCCCCCCCCCCCCCCCCCCAACCTGCATATGTATTTTTCTCAAGTTCAAAGTTTTGCCGCCCTAAAAATAATAAAATTACCTTTTATATTTTGTAAAAATTTAATCTTACCCCCAAATAAAAGTTTTTAGCACCAAACATAATGAAAATAGGAAAATTCGAACAGAAGATAATTTGAGACGCGCGTAATCTAAACACGTGAGTTGCATTGTTGCTAGAACTTTAGTACTTGTTTGCTGGTTATATGCAAAAGATTGAAGCAATCACCTTTTAGTAATAGTTAAAAACCTTTTTGTCACAAGATGAAGAGCTTCTATCAAGATTGATCACAATGAAATTTGATTTCCAAAGAGAATACTATTATCAGGACAGTTTTGTCTTTGGAGAAAAAGACTTTTAACGCCTTAAGATGATTGGATTCACTTTCCGTTTATTATCATTTTCTTCGACATTTTGTGACACCAGTTTCCCTTGACAGACTCCAAATCCAGCTCGATGTAAATATGCCAGCGAGAGCGGAGCACATTCCCGGAGAAGATCACACAGAAATGTTTCACGAGGCGTACGATGTTGTCTTGTACTTAGGTATTGCAGACATCCTACAAGAGTATAACGTTAGCAAGAAGATTGAACATGCATACAAGTCTTTTCAATTTGATTCAGTGTCGATATCCGCTGTCGACCCTACGTTTTATTCGGAGCGTTTTTTGGAATTCATTAAGAAAGTTTTCCCACCAAATGCTGTGGTGGGATAGGAGTGACATGAATGACTTCTTGTCCTTGTAATCAACCAACCCTGTAGAAACAGCCTCTGGAGTTCATATCTTAAATGGCTCAAACATTTTTTTAGCATGAGCTGTATTATTTGTGATTTGCGATGTGGTTAAGCAGAAGAGCTGATTTTACTATTCTGAGTTCCCATGTAAATCCTGTAATTTTTGTTCTTGTAATATTTGATGATATCTCAGTTTCGTCCCACATCGGAGAGCAGTCGAAGGATTGGTTTATAGTTTATATGTAGTGCAGCGTTGTACAGCTATGGTCTTCCGGGCTTATATGACAGAAGAAGCGTACTTTGTCAAAACCTATTTTGAACTTATCAAAACAAGAAATTATTCAAATAAGTCCGATGGTTATTTTTATTAATCAAAAAAATTTAATGTCAAGTTTAATTGATTTGTTACTAAGGATCTCAAATCTTTATTTTCCAAACCCATCAATTCAAACTTAATATACTCGATATGATAATGATGTGAATTACAATATACCAGCATAATTTATATATATATATATATATATATATATATGTGTGTGTGTGTGTGTGTGTGTCTCGCGCATGATTAAAATGATTTGACCAAGCCAGGATTTAGGTTAGAATTTTCTTTAGTCCTTTATTTTTTGATTATTAAAATAAAAATTCACATGATTTGATTGAAAATCGAACACAACATCTTGCACATTCAATTTTGTCAATTGAATCAGACCTCGTTGGCTTTCTCCTTTTTCAAACAAGGATTTTGGTGAGGAAAAGTGGGAGAAAAATTGAAAGGATAAAATAAGAAAGCATAGAGTATTATCATTTGAAGCAAAGAAAAAAAATTTTCATTCTATTTTTTTTACCAAAATTCAAGAATCAAACAGAGGGTAAATGTCACGTTGCCACTTGTTTTTTTATACTTAAAAATGATTGGCGCCAATATGCTAATCTCCAATCGTAATCATAAGATGCCTCGTAATTTTCTCTTTTCGCATTTTCACGTTCTGAAGAAGAGTGGCAAGTCTTTTCACACAACTAAACAATATATGACGGCCCAAACAACATAAAAAGTCAATCTGTGGACAAAATGGGCCCCTGAAAACCCAATCCAGAACTGCAATATAGGCCCACCAAAATATAGCCATGGAGCCCATCACAGATTCACCAATAATACATCACCCTCACTTTTCCAGTTTATTACAACGACACCATTTTGACTCGAGTCGAACACAACAGCACACGTTGCGTTGAGTTTCGCGTCCGTCTCACAGAAAAGAAAAATTGAACGGCCTCCTGGATTCCTCGCTTAGCCTCTCTCTCTCTCTCTCTCTCTCTCTCTCTCTCTCTAATTAAACAGGTTCCCTGCTGTCGTTGTTGATCGCATACAAAATACAGGAAGATACGTACGTCCATTTTCATATATGTAGATAGCATTTGCTTTTCTCAGATAGAGAAAGTAACGAGTTTCGGATGGGGAAGGCGGGGCAGGGGCAGGGGCAGGGGCAGGGGCAGGGGCAGAGCAACTGCGATCTGTCGTTCAAAATCTTGGTCATCGGAGATTCTTCTGTCGGCAAGAGCAGCCTACTCGTCACTTTCATTTCTAACTCAGTTGAAGATCTAGCACCTACAATCGGTACTTTCTTTGTTTCTCATCGTGTCTGCTAATTGTGAATCGTATTTTTTATTTTGAAGCTGGAGCGGGAGATTGAGCTTTGTGTGAATTTATGGTCTCGAGCTCCCGATTTTGCCTCTCGTTCGGCTCCTGCTTAAGTAGAAATTATTTGTGGATTTAATGGAGAATAGTGTTAAATAATGGATCTGAATTTGATTGTGTTGGTTGCTTGCTGCTGGAAAATTTTCGGTACAAACGAGAATACTCGTTAATTGTTTTGTTACTTGACGCATATGGTGGTTGTTGGTGCTGTTTTGATCGATTGATGAGTATATCTGCTGCTGTTAACTTGTGTCCTGGAGTTTAGGCAGTGCTTTATTCATGGCGCTCATATGGCACAAACACGAGGGCTAGCTAGAGCTCTTAAATAACAGATATTTTGTTGTTTGTTGGCTTATTGTGCTTATTCAATTTTCTATTATGTTTCAGTAACTTTGTCATTTTGAATATCACTGATCCTGATTTAGCTTTGTGTAGAGTTAAGTTTCGAATTCTGGAATATAAACGCCAGAAAAGCCACATGGCACGTAATGCACTTGTTTTAATCCCCTCTAACTTAATTCGGATATTGATTGTTTCGAGTTAACACTAATGTCAAAATAGTTTGATATTTTCTGTCACCTGTGGTGTCCTCTTTTTTCCCCTGGTTTTTAGGAATAAAGGTCTGTATTCATTGTTTGTATTTGCCTCACTCATTATCCAATGCCTAGGTGTTGACTTCAAGATAAAGATGCTCACATTTGGAGGGAAAAGACTGAAGCTGACTATTTGGGATACAGGCATGGACCTTCCTTCTATTTCCAATTTTAATTTATCTTCTTGAATGGGAAATGCAGGATTTGAGTCAGTCCTGAATAATTTATAGATCATGCATGGTTAGTTGTATTTTCTTTCAAGTAATGGTGAATTTCTGATGTCTTTTGCAGCTGGACAAGAGAGGTTCAGGACATTAACAAGCTCGTATTATAGAGGCGCTCAGGTGATCATTCTCGGTAAACCCATGAACAAAACGAAATTGCTTGTCCTGCTAAACTGTCATCAATCACACACTTTTTTGTAGTTTTAAGTTGAACTGTCAATATATTATTATCAACCTAGTGAAGTTATAACAGGAATATTGCATTCAAACTGTTTGTGAAAATTGCCAATGCCGACGGCTTTCAGTAGAGAATGCAGAAACCAGACAGGGACCAAGTAATGCATTTAACTACACAACCTTTAACTTGTACTGAGGCAAATTAATTAGATGAATTGAAAATAAATAAATAGGTGAAAATAGTTGACTTTCATTTTAGTGTTTGTTGATTTCCTCCGGTGAAGAAGTTTTTATCCAGCTTAAGGTTAGGATTGATATCTAATAAACATCTACCTTTTGGCGTCTCACGATGTTCATTGTTCAATTTTCTGTATGGTTTGTAGTTTATGACGTGACAAGGAGAGATACATTCACAAACTTATCTGATGTATGGGCTAAAGAACTTGAACTGTACTCCACCAATCAGGACTGCGTTAAGACACTCGTTGGAAACAAAGTTGATAGAGTATGTCTTCTTCTCTCTCTCGTTGCATATCAATTTTATGCTTGCAAAGATGATCTCAGCCTAGCCGACTTTTGTCAATCATGATAACTTTAGATGCTGTTTCATTTCATCATTGTAGCTACTAGTCATGATTCAGCATTACATGGCAATTTAGGAAAAAAAGGTAGACTAATAATTCAAGAAATATGACTGTAGATATCAATCAATAGAAAGTAAAGAATTGCTTCTCTATTCGCTGCATTGATGTCCTGTAATTTTATAATTCTCTCATTCAGATAGAGAACATTGTTAACAGGTTCAGTCGGTTTCTGCATAGAGCAACTATTTGCAGGCTAGTTAGGCAGGACAATGGGTAGGTTTTCTGTTACTTTATTACCACATTCTGTTATTATCTCTCGGGATATTAACTTCATAGGACCGTTTTAATAATTTCTAATGCTTTTCCAGTTTCATCTGGATGTTTTTTCATTATCCAATGTCTTTTTCAACAATGTTACTGTTTCAGGAATCTGAACGAGTTGTGACTAGGGAAGAAGGGATGGCCCTAGCCAAAGAGCTTCGATGCTTATTTCTTGAACGTAGTGCTAAAACTCGAGATAATGTGGGGCGATGCTTCAAAGAGCTTGCTTTGAAGGTAGAGAAATGTGTACCGAGTACTGCACTCGTATGATCACGCTTTAGAAAAGTTACAGTGCAAAAAGTGGTTCAAAAAAAGATGGTCTTCTAAAATATGGAAAATGTTTTAAGACTGAAAAGCTAATGTCCATGACATTTATCATGTCAAATCCGGAGAACTTGTTTTATTTCAAGTGCTCTTTGTTTCTTTGTTCGAACCCAGTGACCTCCTCTGATTGGGGAGAAGTGATACCACTTCACTCTTAGAGGATGTTTGTAAAAGCTAAAAAACGGTGATTCTATGCTTTTGGCTGACAAAAAGCTACTAGGGAGTGTTTTATTTCACGACTTCTGCTACTGAAGAGCTTAGAAATAGCTAAAAAAAAATATAAAACTTGAAAGTGCCTCCACATTTGCTTCTCCTTCTAGTGATTCTTAAGAAGCAGAAGTTTTTTTGGGGGGTGGTGGCTCTTGCTCCGCACGGTCACTTCTTTGAGTCGAGCTAATTTATCGCCACACATCCATCTTGGTGAATTGAGTTTTATCTTTTCCCAGATAATGGAGGTTCCCAGGTTTCTTGAAGAAGGATCAACTGTTGTCAAGAGAAATATCTTAAAACAGAAACAAGAACATCCGGTCACCTCCTAGTAGTGGTGATTGTTGCTCGTAAAACCCTGCAGCCGAACATCAAATGACACAACATGTGATCCTAGTGGCGAGTTTTCTCTGTAACAATTGATGTTCAAAATTTGTAAACGATATGTCTTCTATTTTTTGTCCCTGTTGCTATTGCTTGAGTTGCTATAGGAACATGTGTAAGATCTGATAGTTATGTAAAGTTGTTTTCCACTTTGGTTTTTGGTCTCTATAATTTGTTGAGAATCTACCTAAACTCACGGAGACCGATAAAATTCTTTTTCCTGATCCAGTAATCGGCTTGTATCGCGTGTTATGTGTTCATTGGCGGCTTGGCCAGTAGTTGAAGGATCAGATTTTTACTTCTTACCAAATGCCATTGAAGCGCATTACCATAATAAATTCTTGAAACTAACTGTTTAGGGACCGTCTCTATATGTCATAGTTATCAGCCTTCTTAGCTCAACACAATGGATGGATCAACGTCTTAATCAAGAATTTTTTTTGTCTCGCACAAATGACGGTAACTTGTGGATATTTTTCTTAAAGGAACGCAGGAAGACTTTTATTGATTACGTTTACAGTTTGTTTGAGGTAAATGTTTCTATAGATATTAATAATATTAGCACCATCAATGTGTATGCATAATAAAAAATAATATAATTTAATAGTATACTACAGTTTTGATAGAATCTAAACTATCAAAATATTTTAAACCATTAATATATTTATGAAACTAGTGATAAGTAAAAATAAAATATTTTTTAAAAACTTACGAAAGCAATTACATAAAAAAGGTCAAAAAAAAAAAATGAAACTGAATAGTATTGAGAGATGAAAGAAAATTGAAAGGAGGGGGAGAGAGGGGGAGATAGGGAGAAAAGAGAAAGAAAATAAAAAGAGAGGAGAGAGAGAATTTAAAAAAAATGACAAATCAAAAATATTATCACATTAAAAGTAGTTACTAAAAAATGCTCATTTTTATATAATAGTATATGTTTGCATTATAATTTGGGAAGTAAATTAAGCTTTTTATAAAATGCACCAATCTGCGGGCTTCTCCCTTTCTCTCTTAAATGCCACTGTAATCTAGAATTGTGAAGAAGTTAACGAAAAAAAATGCAGCCAGGCAAGCTTGCCAACACATGTAGTTGTTTCTCAAATCAACCACCTTATTCCACAAAAATGAGTTCATATGGTTACATCAGCCTATACTCATCCCATTAGATTATGTTTCTCGCTATTCCCACCAGTTAGAACCATATTATGCTACAAACCAGTTTTTCAACAACGCTGGGAGTTCCCTGGAGACTAATATCCCAATCATCTATATGAACTTAATATTACACATGCAAAAACCAAGTCATATGATCTATATTTACTGGGTTGCTCTCAACATCCTCAGCAAGGATTTGTTTTCAAATCGTACTCATAAAGAATGGCCAGTAGAAATTCGGTTGAAGGCTCAAGTCCAAAGTCCAAACATTTTAGATGACAGACTGACTGTTGGATACAACACCCGTAGCCTCTTCTAAAATACTTCTAGCTTCACTTCCAGGATCAGCAAGTTCGGTTGGCGTCTGCCAATATTACTCATAAGTCACTGATAGTCAAGAAGAGAAAATGATGGAATTTCCACTCACATACCTTCCCGTATATATTTTTCTTGGTCGGAGAAGCCCCATGAGCAAGTAATAATCTTATGACATTGCCATATTCGCCTCTAGCAGCATGATGAAGGGGCTAAAAGATGCATAAAATTAGTTCTCAGATTATGCAAGTAAACTTGGTTCAATTGAGTCTCTTTTTTCACTAACAAAACCATTTGATAATTTAGATCGTCAATGATCTGAAAAGACTAACCGTGTCCCCTTCTGTATCTACAGTTTCTAGCATTCTCTTCACACGCTCTGGTCCATTAGCATGGTTGATAAGAAGTTGGGCTATCTCTATATAACCTGCAAGTAAAGTGGTTTAGGGAAATAAGAACGAAACATGGAAGATCCTATTGATTGCTAGAAAGAAAGTTGATAAATCCACCTCCTGCACAGGCATCATGCAATGGTATTGCTCCATCTTCATCCTTCGCCTCCATGTTAGCTCCTCTTACCAACAAAAACTGCACAGCATTAAACATGTAAGAATTAACTATAAAGCAAGCAATCATTAGGATAATCAAGTGATTGAAAACTAGGTAAAGAAATCAATAGGATAATCGAGGGGTTGAAAACTAGATATTAGATGATTTGACCTGCACACAAGCCAAATGGCCATAAAGACATGTAAGATGAAGAAGTGTGTCGCCATCCTCTATTGGCTCATCAATGTTGCCTCGAAAAGTTTCTGCATTGGTCCATGAATTTTTAAATGAGTATTAGTACATAATTTAATCTAGTTTGTTCTACCACAAAGAGGCACTCGAGCATATCTAAAGCTCAAAACAAATCACCGAACCACAGAAAGCAACAAGATATATACATAAATTCGAACATAGTGATGCAACCGGACATAGTAAAATAACTTGCTTTACGACAGTTTGGAATAGGAATAACTGATAACTGAAGACTATTAAGTAATCTGATCAGAACTGGACATGCTAATACCTATTACTTTGTATCATGAAGATAAATATCATCGTAAAGAATTAACTTGAAGCATACTTAAAATTCAGAAATTTCGATCACAAATGATTCCCTTTTAACTCACTAAATGAAAGAGATGCATCTATGAACCTAGTCAACAGATATAGGTGAGATAAATATATGCATAAAGCATCAAACAAAGTATGTTAAAAAGAAGAATCATTTTACAAGTACTTTATCCTAATTTTCAGGCGCAATTTCAAATGACTTGACGATTTGCCAACAAAGCGTAAATCAAAGCTTAAAAAAAATGAAAACAAATTATCAGCAAATCAGGTCATATCAACACTAGTCGTGCAAAACATCAGGCATAGCACAAACATATATTCCCCAATACGTTAATCCGATACAAATAGAA
>JAOWBU010000340.1:0-26041 GCA_026212405.1 Petrea volubilis
CTTTTACTCTCTTCCTTCGGCTGTTTTATTGGCTTTGTGTGTGCCCTTTTCCGATACATGGTTGGCTCTATATGGATGATTATAAAAATAAAAGTGTGGGTCAATTATGTTTTTTGTTTGTATGTATTGATTGCGGTGGGAGGAATTTATGTGGTCCCTTATTGTCTTTTATGGAATCTTTTTTAATGTGTAATGTATGATGCACGGACACACGCGAAAATGACCTCGTGCAGTGTCGGACACGAACACGGACACGACTCCAACACGTGTTCGAAAATATAAAAAAAAAAGAAAAAAATCTGATATGGTATCGGACCCAGCTGGAGGACGTGTCCAACATGGCTAAGACATGGTTGGGGCTTTTTTGATATATTACAAAATTTAAATGGGGTTTTTTTTTAATTTTAAAAAATTTAGTCGAATCACTGAAAATAATAAATAATTTTTTTAATCTTTAAATCATATAACCCAATTAATAGGTGTCTGTTTAACGATGAATATTATTATTTATCTATCACATACTTTTATTTAATAAATTATAAATATATAATATAATACAAAATATTTTTTTAATACCGTGTCAGAGTCATGTCGTGTCCTAAAATTTTGAATTTTTCCTTGTCGTCGTATTTGTGTCGTTGTGTCCTTGTCATGTTGTGTCCGTGCATCATAGCGTGTAATCAATATTTTCTTTTCAATTATAGATTCTCGTACTAGGAAAATTACCATTTATGTTCATTTCAATGGGGTCTTTAAATGAAGATTTGTTTGAATATTTTGGGGGGATGTGTATAAATTGTCTTTTCCAGCCGTTAGATGAGTATGTTAGCTGAGCATGTTGTTTTTTCCAACCATTTAGATGAGTATGTTAGCTAAGTACGTTGTCTTTTGAAGCCGTTTAGTTTTAGTTACACAAAATGTGCTAGAAAACCCTAATTCATGCCGCCGACTTCTCCTCCAAAATTTGACATCCTCCACCACTTATTTCTGAAATAGATGTTACCAAAGTTGTCAGAAGTGCAGATCCATTTCCACTACCACATTGCACCGCCACTACGATTTTGCCCGCCAACAAAACACCAAAACACCACCACCATCGAGTTCCTCTCATTGAGACGATTATTTTTCAAAATTTACTTGCTCGATTTAGCCAAGAAATGAGAAAGTTATAAGGTAAAATATATTAGTCTATATCTATATATTGTATATATGTATATGTATATGTATACGTAAGTTTCAAATCAAGAGAGGTAGAAGATAAAGATAACTTCTCAGAATTTGCAACTTAGCCCCCAAGTTCTCAATTGACTTACACTTTGACCCCCACAAGTTTGAAGTCATTTTCAATTCAGTCCGAAATTATATAAATTAGGTTCTATAATTTCTCGTTCTTCCAAATAGGTTCCCTAACATTTGAAATTAGAGACAATTAACTCTTTCTTCCTTTTCAATTAGGTCCCAAAACTTTCCATATTTACAAAAATACCACCTAACAATTTCTCTCCAATTATAGTACAAATGTGGAGTCTTACACTCTCCCCTCCTTACAAGAATCCTAGTGCCCAGATTCCCATCTAAAATAAACACAGTTTATGATAATGCTATATGTATTATTCTCTAAACCATAATGATCATGAAAGTCTCATTTGCTTAAATTATTTGAGAAAGTTTCAAGCCAGCATTGATTTATCCCATAGTATTCAAGCAAGCATACCTTATTGCATTCTCTTCTCATTGATTGATAGATTCGCACCTGAGATGTAACGATCCGGACTTTTAACTAATTTATAAAATATAGCCAATTAAAACATGAAACTATACTTATTTTATTGAAAATATATCAGAGTAGTGCGCATAATACATAGTATACAAAAATTTATAACATCACGATCTCCCCAAAATACAAAATATCAAGCTTAATTCCGACTAGTTAAAGGCGCCGAACCGTTCCTCGCTATCGTCCTTAGTAATTCCCACCTCCTTCTCGGCTAAATTATCACAGGGAGAAAGGGTCAACATAAACGTTGAGTAGGAATTTTCACTTAATAACATAAGGTGCTCGTTATATAACATGTGCACATAGTCATAATATCTCACATAATATTTCACATAATATTACCTTTTGAGTCACTTATTGGTGACTCCCTTATGTCTCCCACAGTACAATATTCCAACCGTTCACATCATTAACCCCAATATTCCATCCGTCCACATCGATTCTATCCGTTCACATCGGTGGCCATATCTCGAGATTATGCCAATTCCCTACAACCAATACCAAAACATGGAACACTCCGTCCATGCAAGATGGGATGGATGGCGAGAACTGTTTTAAGACCGGCAAGCCCATTGCCGCCCGGCCGAACTCAGCCTCATCCACATCGATAACACATTTGGGCCCGGCATGTACAAATAAAGATTTTCACATAAACATATTCTCACATAAGGAACATACTTCCAAACTTTAAATATAAAAGCATACAAATATCATATTTTGGAATAATAAACATACATGAACATAAGATATGAATATACTAGAAACATAATTTCTAATAACTTGTAGTAGTATAATGAAGCATAATATCATGATAATAAAATGATAAACTAGCACTAAAAATTAACTTATGTAATTAAGGAAATTCCTACCTTAAACTAGCCTTCTTGATATTTATATATCTATATATATATATATATTTGTGTGTGTGTGTATGAGAGAATATTATATAAATATAGATATGTGGGTGTGGGTGTATATGTGCACCTTGTGTGTGTGTGAAGAGAATTGTGTGTGTGTGACGTGAAGTGTGTGTGTATAGCTAGTAGGGAGTGTGTTTGTGTTTGTGTTGTATGTGTGTCATGTGCACTATATATATATATATATATATGTATGTATGTACCGTGTGTGTGTATGAAGTGTGTGTGTTGTGTTTGTGAATAAAGGACAAAGTCTTCTATTTATAGTTTTTATACTAAGGAATGGCATTATTATATTTTATAAAATTAATTAGTATTAATGGTTATCTTCCAACTCAATGGATAGGTGGTAGTCTACACTTATACAAGTGTTACTCTAATTCCCCTTAGTTGTTACCCTAATCCCATGAATCATACTCTAGGTAAACTTGATGATTACAAATGTTACTCTTTGTAACATGATTTATACAAGTGTGAAGGGTCATTTAATGTTAGGCTCAAATATCTTTAAAAGATAAGATAAAAGATAACATATTTTTATCAACAATTATGTGTAGATTATATATATATACACACGGTCATATATATATGTAGATATGTAGATTTTCTTAGTTTGTAGATATGTATATATTTATATGACTATATATATATATATTTGACTATATGGATATATGAGTAGAATATCTGACTATTTTGATATAAGTGTTTGTTAAATATCTAATTAAATATTTTTAATCATATTTAGTGTTTAAGTTATTTATGTGAGTGTATATATATATACACGAACTTATATTTATATAGATATATAGATCTATTTATGTAAGTATGCATATATATGTATGAATTTATATATATATATCAATATATTAATCTTAATATTTGTGTGTTTACGTAATTTAAAAAAAGTATATATATTTTCCTTATATTTTAAAAATTATAAGTAGATATTAATATGTAAGAAATTATAATAATTATTGAAAATTGTTTTAACTACTACTTATTTATATATTTCGAAACATAAAAATACTATATATATATATATAATTTTGTTACAAATAATTATTATCATTATAATTTTGAAAAATGCATGCATAGAATTATACATATCGATTTATATGCACATATATAGAATCAAATGGTTAGTGTGAAAATATAGTAGTTATTGTACATTTCACTTATAAAATAATAAAACATTAAACACTTTAATCACCTAGTTCGCGCACAAAATAATAATCACATAAAACACTAGATAATTTAGTCATATAATTAACTTTTAAAATACCTAGAAATATCGGGTCATCACATGAGATCTGTCTATAGATAGTAGTGTATATATCCTCTATGGCCATGTTCTATTTGAAGGAACAAAATAAAAATTATCTTTCGGAGAGATGGTTGAGTAGTCGGTAGCACCAAAAGTGCGAGAGTCAAAAGCAGTGATTCAAATTCACTTTGGTACTCTATGTAAAATCCCTTCTAAAAGAAAATAGAGATGAAAGATACCAAGTGATTTTGTGCCAGACTACTTTTCTTCTTGTAGTTGGATCCCCAAGTTTTTTGGAGCATGAGTATCAAGATTTCTTAGATATACTCTCAAGCGTCCGAAAACCTCATTGAACGTAATTGTGAAAATACTTCTGAAATCCATAATATAGAAAACTACAAATTAAACATAAATTGGAGTTACATCACCTTTCCGATCAAGAATAACTCTTGAACCGGACATTATTGGGCAATGTCAAAAGTCTTAGCTATCTAACAAAACTGTGAAATCCCCCTAAGATTAGAGGTAACTGTGGAGGAACTCCAAAACATTTGATGAAAGGAAAATGTGAAATCACTCTAACAAAGGCAAGCTATAAACAGTGAAAGTTTTGAAGGTAAAAGAAAATGTAAGTACAAGCATGATACAATAATAACAATATACATTATCAAACATGAAGGCCTTTAAAATCCCGAACATACTCAAGTTAAGAAGGTGACGAATAAAAAGAAATAACCATTGCTAATGAAGACAATTAAAGTAATAAAATAAGCCTCGATGACTAGAAAATAAATATTGAAATGGATAAGGTAAAGCTGGAAACAATTTCTATGCTATTATAAGACTATATGAACAGATGGTTAGTAGTTGAAAGAAGTAAGACATAAATGTGGCAACTTTGCAAGACACTTGCTAATTTTCATATCAAAGATGATCAGTGGCGGAGCTAGAACTTTTACTTAGCGGGGTCAATATTCTTGGGTCAACCAAGCATCGGTACCATTTCTTTCAGGTATACCAAACCATTAGATGCTTTTGACGAACAATCATTGGAAAAAATATCAAAAGCATTACCGATAATCTTATTTTCGATTGAAAAATCTAACGAGATTTGATATTTTTTTAGTATATTGGTATTGTTCACACTTCAATAAACCAATAAAATTTAACTAAAATAAAATATTTTGTATATTATTTTTTTTCTTCTTAATTATGTAGGCCTAAACAAATTTTCTAGGCCTCTTAATTGGAACAAATTTAATAAATTAATCAAGTCATCACTCATGTGGCATATATGTATTTGTGAACGAGAAGATAATTTATTCTTTTTAATTATTATAATATTAGGGGATATAAATTTATACATACATATATATATATATATGATTTTGTTTTTGTTTTAATTATAAAAGGTGACTCCTTTTTGACTATTTTAGAGTTGAAAGAAATTTCTCAAATTTATGTAATTTCTTCCCCTAATGACCCCCTTCCATTTAAATTCATACTTTTGCGAGTGGAGTCAATTATTGTCATTATTGTTATAATATTTTATATATTCATATACATACACACATATATATATATATAATATAATTTGCAAAAGTTGAGGGGAGTCAATTGCACCCCCTCACCTTCGCTTGGCTCCGCCAATGAAGATGAAATAGGAACATACAATAAGAATCTCATTAGAGACCAAAGGTAACCCTTCAAATATCAAGACTTGCCCCATAGGATCTCATGTTAGGAGTTTTAAAACGAAAATTAGACTAGAAGATTGTTTATGGATCATCACATTATCACAGAAAACAAGTGAGAATATGTAGAAGTTTGAATAAAGTCCTCATGGTTTGAAATATTAGATAAAGAGAATCAGATCAGCACAGATTTAAATGTGAACACAGGGGTCAGGCTTTCAATTAAAATAAGAAGCAAAACTATTTTTAAAGTTCCTAAGTCACAAACTTCTCAAAAAAAGAGATAAAAGGAATACCAATTGAGAGTAACTTCCACAATGGCCGTAAAAGAAAAAGGATGCAACTTCTGAAAAGAGAAGACAACGAATATAGTAATTTGGTAGAAAATTCATGTGATATAGTAATGCGAACGATCTAAAATTCTATCTCATATTAGAATTCTATTTAGGTTATCGTATCAAACAATCAGAAGCAAGAAAAAGTCAAAGACAAATTGACTATTTTTTCAATTTACACATCAAATGTCAGACATTTGAAACAACATAAGAGGTTATCTAATGCATTTCCAAGAAAGGAAGACAATGATATAGAGACGTAAAAATAACTCTTCAACATACAAAATACAAATTTACAATTCTAGGATCAAATCATATAGAATATGTGAGTCCTAAGGTGTGACATCCCGATTTTTGGTCTAAAAACTATATAAACCGGTTCTTATAATATACACGCATGCTTACTAATATTTCATGTTTTGTATGATCCTTCTTTTATATATGAATTATGTGAGGTGATAATTACATGATTTTCCAAATTTTAAACGAATTTGATATTCTAACACAATTTTCGAAATCTTATGTCCTAAATTGCAATTTTCGAAAATATAACTAAAACATTTTTAATTTCTGGAAAATATACATATAATTTCAGATTTATAAACATTAAATTTCATAATTTTGGAATTTTTCTAAATTAATTATGAATTTTCGGATTTTATGCCCAAAAACCCTAATTTTATGCCCTAAAACCCTAATTTTCAGTTTTTACAAAAATAAATAAATACAAATTCGAATTTTTAATAAAATAAAGATATGATTTCAGATTTTATAAGATAAGGACAATCAAAATCAGATTTTATTAGATTTTATTTGATTTTATTTGATTTTGTGTTAATATTTTATTAAAATATCCTACACTAATACAAGATGAATTTCTTCTAGAAATTGTGCATTTGTGTGGTCTTCCATTCATCTAGATTCATGACTCATGGATTAGGGTTACACCAAGGCTAGAATAGAGGAGGGAGGTGGAAGATTTCATTTAATTTGGCATTTAATTCTATGCCTAGTTGGGAGATTTGCATTAAATGGAAAGATTTGCATTTATTAAACCTTGGTCCCCAAGTCTTGCCTTCTACCCTCATTCTCCACTATAAATAGGACCTCCCACACACTTCCCCATCCCCAAAAACGTCCTCACACATACACACACTATACTCTCTCTATTTTCTTCCACAAACACACAAATCCCGCCTAAAAACACACCCCCTCACTTACTCTACTCTCAACACCCAAAACACTTCCTATTTATAGCCTATCTTCCACCCACATATATGTACACACAAGCCCTTCTATTTTCATCCATATATACCTAATAACCTTCCATATACTCCCTTATTTCCCTCACATACTCTTGAAGGAGGAAGTCAAGTTGATCTAGCCGAAACAAATCTATAAACTTGATAAACTCCTAAGGTGAGTGCTTTGTCAATTCCTTTTTGGGGCTTTGAACTATATGATATAAATATTATTCGTATAGCCTACCTTATTGAATTTATGCGATCAAATCTTTCGAAAAATGTTTTCCATACATATAAGACAAGTTATTTTCAAAAATATTGCATTCTCTGATATTGCCAGTTGTATCTGTCCCGAAATGATTTTTGACACCTTTGGGATATCATATTTTAATTATATTTCTATGTATCCCAGGTGTAAAAATAAGTTATTGCTTTGTTGACAAGTTGTGAGCCATATCTGTTTCGTTATATTTCCGTTTACCCTTGGGGACGCCCTTGGGAAGTTTGGGCCCAGGTACTTATAAGAGGAATTTTATCGGGCGGAACGGACCGTCGATGGAACCTTTTATATGATACCATTCCGTGAAACCAATTTCTACGTACAGCCGGAGGATGACTGTAGTAGGGATTGGAGCGATGTATTGCACGGACGCGTGATACATCTCCGTCTCGTTTAATGTCGAGGTGGCTTCTCGACAAGGGAGGCATAAGGGTTTCTATTATGATTTATCTGTTTTGGGTAGTCATAAGGTTGGAGACTCCGTCTTGGGCTCACTGTCCGTATTACTCAGTTCAGTTATTATTATCAAGTTACATTTCACACTACGTGCACTTTATTATGATTTAACTGTTTTGAGTCTCATTTTCAGTCAATTATATATCTATCTAAATGTGGCCTCACTAAGTCATTTGGACTTAACCCCTCGTTTCTTTCTGTTCATTGCCTCAGAATCAGAATAATGGGAGTACATAGGATGGTAGCCGCTCCTCCAGTTGTATATTAAAACTTCATTTTGCTTTGTCTTGCTTTATAATCTGTAATTTGCTACTTGATGCCACTAGTTGGCTATTTTGATGTTGCGCTACTTGGTTGTACTAAATATAGTTATATATATTATCCATATTGCATATTTTACTCTACCTCCACTGCGTATTGTTAAGTTAGGCGTTCGTATTGGGTATGAATTCCAAAATTTGTGCTCAATGCGATCGTCGGTGGCCTCCAACCGTATAGGAAGATCCTAGCGGGAGGGGTGCCACAGCGGTGGTATCAGAGCCTAGGTTTAGGTTATAACCATGTGTTATATATAGGTAAGCATGCATACATATAGTCTTTGTTTTGACCAAATCACTATGTGTATATGTGCTCTGTTTGTGATTATCGAATATGCTATCCCATATTATATACATGATGTCGTGAAGTCTTCTGCATTACTTTATGTGATAATCATGTTTTGATAATTATTCCCTAGATTTGAATCCGTAACACTTAGAATTTTGATGGCGCCACGAAAAGGAGCTACACGTACGCGCTTACACTCCCAATCGACCCCAGAACCAACTCACCCTACTGTAACACAACCCCAAGGAAACCGTCATCAAGGACCCACGACGAGGTTGGACCCAGAAGAAAATCATGTTCCAAACCAAGGAAATAATAATGATATTCTGAGCCAAATGGTTGGAGTTTGGAGAGAAATTACCCAACAAAATCAAAATCACCAGTCGGATGATAGGATGCTAGATCGCTTCCTGCGCTTCAACCCACCAAAATTCTATTGGGAGCCTAACGATCAAAAGGCTGAATCCTGGGTAGCGGCAATTACCAAGATCTTTAAGGTTTTGCGATGTAATGAAAAGGAACAAGTGGAGTTCACCGTATTCTTGATGGAAGGAGTAGCCCACAACTGGTGGAAGCTCGTGGAACAAAGATGGAATGCCAATCAAACACCTGTAACTTGGGAAAATTTTCTAAAGGAGTTTTTAGATAAATTTATACCCCAAGTAGTTCGGGATGCAAGAGAAAAAGAATTTATGGATTTGATTCAAGGGATCCTTACTGTTGCAGAATATGAGGCCAAATTCGCTCGTTTGGTACAGTATGCGCCACATATAATGAATGATGAAAGGAGAAAAACCAAACGATTCATCCAAGGTTTGCGGCCTGAAGTCCGATGGGCGTTAATGGCGACCGACATTGAGGAATATACACAGGCTGTCAGTAAGTCCATGGTTGTTGAGGCAGAAATTCGGGAAATCAAACAAATAACTAACAAAGTGAGCAAGAATAAGGTATCTAGTCCAGAGGGTGGAGGACAACTCAGACAAACCAATGCAAGGAACAATAAGCGCCCTCGCATTGAAGGAAATCAGAATGTTAACCAACTTGGAGGCAGGGAAAGAATTGGATGCAACTACTGTGGACATCCTAGCCACGTAGAGGCAAACTGTTGGAAAAAGAATGGAAAATGTGTAGCATGCGGTAGTGATCAACACATGATTAAAGAGTGCCCGAAAGCCCGAAACCCTAATATCCTTGGCCCAACTCAAGAAGGAAGGACCCAAGTTCCACCTGTCGGAAGGCCAAAAGTAAAAGCTAGAGCTTACGCTCTAGAGGCGGATGAAGGACCCGATCCAACTGCAGTAGTGGAAGGTACAACTCAAATTTTAAACACTTCTATGAAAATACTATATGATCCTGGAGCTACTCATTCTTTCATATCTGTGGAATCTGTGAATCGATTGGGGTTATTGCTAGAATCTTTATCTTATAAATTTGAAGTCAGCACCCCCTTAGGATCTAGTTATCTTACTGATCGGGTTCTGAAAGGATGTCCAATAAGAATTGAAGGAAAAACATATCCCGCTGACTTAATAGAGCTTCCTATTCACAACTACGATATAATCCTTGGGATGGATTGGTTGTATCAACATCAGGCCCAACTAGATTGTTTTGCTAAGAGGATTATTTTAGGAAAGGATAACTCACCTGGGCCAATAATCCCCATTAGTTCATCCAAAACCATTTCTCTTATCTCCTTCGTTGAAGCAAAGGAGTGTATCAAGGAGGGAGCATTAGGATTCATTGCCTATTTGCTCAACAAACCGAAGGACCAAATAAAGATAGAGGAAGTTCCCGTTGTAAATGAATTCCAAGATGCGTTTCCAGAAAAATTGAATTCATTACCCCCTCAGAGAGAAATAGAATTTGTGATCGACACCATACCAGCAGCTGAACCTTATTCAAAAACACCATACCGAATGGCCCCAGCTGAATTGAAGGAGTTGAAGAAGCAACTTGAAGAATTAATAGAAAGCGGATATATTCGGCCAAGTACATCACCATGGGGAGCGCCAGTGCTATTTGTTAAAAAGAAGGATGGGTCACTTCGGATGTGTATTGATTATCGGGAGTTAAATCGGATGACTATCAAGAATAAATATCCACTCCCACACATAGAAGAACTATTTGACCTTCTACAAGGATCACAAGTATATTCTAAATTGGATTTGAGACAAGGATATTATCAGCTTAGAGTTAAAGAGGAAGATATTCCTAAAACATCATTTAATACTCGATATGGGCACTTTGAATTTGTTGTTATGCCTTTTGGATTGACCAATGCACCAGCAGCTTTTATGGATATGATGCACCGGGTCTTCCAACCATATTTGGATCAATTTGTGGTTATTTTCATTGATGACATCCTGGTATACTCAAGGACTCCAGAACTGCATGCGGAACATTTGCGAATTGTTCTACAGACGTTACGAGAAAACAAATTATATGCGAAATTTAGTAAGTGTGACTTTTGGTTAGAAAAAGTTACATTTTTAGGGCATATAATTTCCAAGACCGGAATTGAAGTCGATCCCTCCAAGGTGGAAGCTGTTAATAATTGGAAGCGCCCGAAGACTCCAACTGAAGTAAGAAGTTTTCTGGGTTTAGCAGGTTACTATCGGCGGTTCATACAAAATTTTTCAAAAATTGCAGAGCCCTTAACTCAACTTACTCGCAAGAATTCTCCTTGCCAATGGAATGAAAAGTGTGAAGTTAGTTTTCAAGAATTAAAAAGACGTTTAACCACTGCCCCAGTGCTGACACTACCTGAAGGAAATGAAAATTTTGCTGTCTACACTGATGCATCTAGAGAAGGTTTGGGATGTGTGTTAATGCAAAATGGGAAAGTGGTTGCTTACGCATCAAGAAAGCTTCGTTCTCATGAGTGTAATTATCCGACCCATGATTTGGAGTTAGCAGCAATTATATTTGCTTTGGCCAAGTGGAGACATTATCTGTATGGGACAACCTTTGAGGTGTATACAGATCACAAAAGCTTAAAGTACTTACCCACTCAGAAGGACCTCAACATGAGACAAAGAAGATGGCTGGAATTCTTGGAGGACTATGATTGTAAGATCCAATATCACCCCGGGAAAGCCAACTTAGTTGCCGATGCTCTTAGTAGAAAAACCGGATTAGCACGATTAAGCAGTGGAATTGGGGTCTCTAAAAGTAACTTTATCATAAAGACTCATGCTCAAATAGCAGATCTAACTGTTCAATCAGAACTAGTCACCAAGATTCGGGAAAAGCAAGCAAAGGATAAGTGGAGTCAGAAGCAAATTGCCCAGGTAGGGGAAAGTACAAATGAGAAATATGGGATTGATGATATGGGGATTTTACGTTACAAGGGCAGAATATGTATAACTGAAGAAATGAAGAAACAGATTTTAGAAGAAGCTCATAAGACACCATATACCGTTCATCCAGGAGGAACAAAAATGTATCGAGATCTTAAACAGTATTATTGGTGGAATGGTATGAAGAGAGACATCTCAGACTTTGTAAGAAGATGTTTGACGTGTCAAAAGATCAAAGGAGAACACCAAAAGCCGGGAGGAATGTTACAACCATTACCGATTCCAACATGGAAATGGGATCAAGTTACTATGGATTTTCTAGTAGGATTACCTAAGGTAAGAGGTGGATATGATAGCATATGGGTAATCGTGGATAGGTTAACCAAGTCAGCACATTTTCTGCCTGTTAAAACAACTGATCGAGTGGAAACTTTAGCAGAACTTTACCACCGTGAGATCACGAGACTCCACGGCATTCCTACATGTATCATCTCAGACAGGGATCCTAAGTTCACATCTAGATTATGGCAAAGCATACAAAGGCATATGGGCACTAAATTGCAATTCAGTACAGCTTCACATCCACAAACGGATGGGCAGACAGAAAGATTGATAGCCTATTTGGAGGACATGTTGAGAATGTGCGTATTGGAATTTGGTGATAGCTGGAATAAGCACTTGCCCTTGATTGAATTTGCTTATAACAATAGCTATCAAGCTTCAATACAGATGGCACCATATGAAGCTTTGTATGGAAGAAAGTGTCGATCACCGCTATATTGGGACTTAGATGAATGGAGATGGACAAAGGATGGAATACATAGAGCAGTACGACCTGAACTCATCCAAGATGCAATTGACAAAGTGCAAATTATCAAACAAAAGATGAAGGCTGCCCAAGATCGACAAAAGAGTTATGCAGACAAGCGACGAAGAAAACTGGAGTTTGAAGTCGGGGATCGAGTATTCCTTAAAGTCTCTCCAAGGAAGGGATTTACAAGGATTGGTAAAGGAGGAAAATTGAATCCCAGGTATGTTGGACCATTTGAGATCATAGAGCGAATAGGAGAAGTCGCATATCGACTAGACTTACCACCTAGCCTAACAGGAATCCATAACGTATTTCACGTATCTCAGCTCCGAAAATACTACCCTGATGAAACCCATATCCTTCCACCTGAAAACATACCCCTTGAACCTAACCTTACCTATACAGAAAAACCTATTCGCATTTTAGATCGAAAGTTCCAAGAGTTAAGAAATCGGAAAATTCCACTCGTCAAGGTACTATGGCAAAACCATCAAGTCGAAGAGGCAACTTGGGAACCTGAAGAGAAAATACGTAAATATTATCCGGAGCTATTCAATCAGGTAAGAATCTGGGGACCAGATTCTTTTAAGGGGGGGAGAGTTGTGACATCCCGATTTTTGGTCTAAAAACTATATAAACCGGTTCTTATAATATACACGCATGCTTACTAATATTTCATGTTTTGTATGATCCTTCTTTTATATATGAATTATGTGAGGTGATAATTACATGATTTTCCAAATTTTAAACGAATTTGATATTCTAACACAATTTTCGAAATCTTATGTCCTAAATTGCAATTTTCGAATATATAACTAAAACATTTTTAATTTCTGGAAAATATACATATAATTTCAGATTTATAAACATTAAATTTCATAATTTTGGAATTTTTCTAAATTAATTATGAATTTTCGGATTTTATGCCCAAAAACCCTAATTTTATGCCCTAAAACCCTAATTTTCAGTTTTTACAAAAATAAATAAATACAAATTCGAATTTTTAATAAAATAAAGATATGATTTCAGATTTTATAAGATAAGGACAATCAAAATCAGATTTTATTAGATTTTATTTGATTTTATTTGATTTTGTGTTAATATTTTATTAAAATATCCTACACTAATACAAGATGAATTTCTTCTAGAAATTGTGCATTTGTGTGGTCTTCCATTCATCTAGATTCATGACTCATGGATTAGGGTTACACCAAGGCTAGAATAGAGGAGGGAGGTGGAAGATTTCATTTAATTTGGCATTTAATTCTATGCCTAGTTGGGAGATTTGCATTAAATGGAAAGATTTGCATTTATTAAACCTTGGTCCCCAAGTCTTGCCTTCTACCCTCATTCTCCACTATAAATAGGACCTCCCACACACTTCCCCATCCCCAAAAACGTCCTCACACATACACACACTATACTCTCTCTATTTTCTTCCACAAACACACAAATCCCGCCTAAAAACACACCCCCTCACTTACTCTACTCTCAACACCCAAAACACTTCCTATTTATAGCCTATCTTCCACCCACATATATGTACACACAAGCCCTTCTATTTTCATCCATATATACCTAATAACCTTCCATATACTCCCTTATTTCCCTCACATACTCTTGAAGGAGGAAGTCAAGTTGATCTAGCCGAAACAAATCTATAAACTTGATAAACTCCTAAGGTGAGTGCTTTGTCAATTCCTTTTTGGGGCTTTGAACTATATGATATAAATATTATTCGTATAGCCTACCTTATTGAATTTATGCGATCAAATCTTTCGAAAAATGTTTTCCATACATATAAGACAAGTTATTTTCAAAAATATTGCATTCTCTGATATTGCCAGTTGTATCTGTCCCGAAATGATTTTTGACACCTTTGGGATATCATATTTTAATTATATTTCTATGTATCCCAGGTGTAAAAATAAGTTATTGCTTTGTTGACAAGTTGTGAGCCATATCTGTTTCGTTATATTTCCGTTTACCCTTGGGGACGCCCTTGGGAAGTTTGGGCCCAGGTACTTATAAGAGGAATTTTATCGGGCGGAACGGACCGTCGATGGAACCTTTTATATGATACCATTCCGTGAAACCAATTTCTACGTACAGCCGGAGGATGACTGTAGTAGGGATTGGAGCGATGTATTGCACGGACGCGTGATACATCTCCGTCTCGTTTAATGTCGAGGTGGCTTCTCGACAAGGGAGGCATAAGGGTTTCTATTATGATTTATCTGTTTTGGGTAGTCATAAGGTTGGAGACTCCGTCTTGGGCTCACTGTCCGTATTACTCAGTTCAGTTATTATTATCAAGTTACATTTCACACTACGTGCACTTTATTATGATTTAACTGTTTTGAGTCTCATTTTCAGTCAATTATATATCTATCTAAATGTGGCCTCACTAAGTCATTTGGACTTAACCCCTCGTTTCTTTCTGTTCATTGCCTCAGAATCAGAATAATGGGAGTACATAGGATGGTAGCCGCTCCTCCAGTTGTATATTAAAACTTCATTTTGCTTTGTCTTGCTTTATAATCTGTAATTTGCTACTTGATGCCACTAGTTGGCTATTTTGATGTTGCGCTACTTGGTTGTACTAAATATAGTTATATATATTATCCATATTGCATATTTTACTCTACCTCCACTGCGTATTGTTAAGTTAGGCGTTCGTATTGGGTATGAATTCCAAAATTTGTGCTCAATGCGATCGTCGGTGGCCTCCAACCGTATAGGAAGATCCTAGCGGGAGGGGTGCCACATAAGGGTTCAAGTCCATCGAGCATGTTTGGATAAATTTATATTACAATGAATTTCAAATCTCTTACCTCCCATTTTGAACTACTTTTGACTCATTGTGATGGATTTGAAATTCATCAAATTTGAAGTCATTCGAAATATTTCTCCTCAAATCCTTCTTTCAAATCCAAATCTCCCAATCTGGATGAAACTTAAGGGAATTAAAGTGCTAGTTTAACGATAAATATAATCTGTCTTAAAATAGTCATTAAAACGTTTGATCAATAGGGAATTTAATAGTTTTTCCAATACGATCTGTTTAGGGGACACCAAAAATTTACATTCGTAGTAGTCGGTAATGAAATTATAATATCTTATAAATTCCTAAATTCATAGATTACACAAAGTTTCTAAATTCGTAAATTATACAAAGTACCTAAATTCCACAATTATACAAAGTTTCAAAATCCTCCCAAATATCATAAATTAAAGCTGTAAACATTAAAAAGAAGGACCTTTGTGGGCATGGGTGACAATGTGGGACGGCTAGGCAAGGCGAGTGGCGGTTTAAGGTGGATCGACGATAGGGGCGGCTGGGCGAGGTGGAGAATGACAGTAGGGCAAGCCGAGTGGTAGGGTAAGGCGGTGGGAAAAAGAGATGGAAGACAAAGAGGAAGAAAGAAAAGGAAAAGAAGAAAGAAGAAGTGGGATCCCAATTTTTAATGTGAAAAATTGAGAGAAATCCGGCGGGTAATTTCTCATTGGATTTCTTTTTTTAAAAACAAACCCAATGGAAATATCCCCCAAATTATTAAAAAAAACATTAAACAAAAAAATCCGACGAAAAAGGATGATGCATTTCCATCGGATTGTGCAAAATGAAAAAAATTAAAAAACCGTCTGTTGAAAAGGCCATCGCTTTTCCGCTAGACAATTTAAGAAAAAATTAAAAAAAGAAAACTATAATTCTAAGGAACACTCTGTCGCCTTTCCGCCAAATAATTTAGGAAAAATATATTAAAAAAATCCTATGTCCGGCGCAAATGCCCGCCAATTTTTTGCCAAATTTGTTTTTTAAAAAATATAAAAATATCGTAACCTGGCATAATTATCCGCTTCTATTAAATAATACAAGAAAAAATTAAAAAAAAAAAAAAAAAAAGCTCCCACAGAATGTTTGCGTCTGTTCTGATTTTATATTAGTGTTTGATTTTATAGCCCAATCTACAAATTTTTCTTTGAAAAAAGCCTAATATTGTTTTTTGGCCAATTACAAACCCTTAAAATTCAAAAGCGCAATGAATGAATTTTTAATGAAATAGATTTCTTTAAGTTCCTTTTGTAGATTTGCATGAGTGATGATTTTAATAAATCATTTTTTTATTAATTTTTTTTTCCATTTTAAGATATATCAATTCAGAATATTTCTTGAAAGTCAATATATATAAATAATAATTCAGTTAATTTTATTTTTTAAAATTAAATAAAATCACCAAAACTTTTAAAATCTTCATAAAACTATTTTAGAAAAGAAAGCCTACTAAATTGGCATAAGTAAATAAACTTAATTTATCATTAATTATTATTAAGCAAAACTAATGTAAGAAATTCATGGGTAGTTTTGTCCAAGATAGATTAGAAGCCAATGCACGTTTTGAAATAAATAATTGACTGGAATGGATATGTTAGATTAAAAATTTATTCAAGGATTTTTTTTGTATATAACAAATAATTTACAAGGGGTGTTGCTAAAAATATAGGCATGTTAGATACACTTAATTTTCATAGAAGAGTTTTTTCTTAGAACTCAAACTATTTCGCATTTGGATATGATAATTTAAAAGTTCTTCAAATAGCGATTCTCGATGCTAATCACAGAATCTAGATGGATTCAAAGCCAAAAAAAAAAAAGAAAAAAAGAAAAGGCCACACTTGAACTTTTTCTTCGATTTTTATCTGTTTTACAAAAAAAAAAAAAAAAAAAAAAAACCCTAACCAAACCTTTTTTTTTAATTTTTTTTCGCTTGGAAGTTCTTTATTTTAAAAAACCAAGTGTTTTTCTTTTTTGAAAAAAAAAAAATTCTAACGGGCCGAAAGATAGATTTGTCTGCTATAAGAACTCTAAAAGATTGGCCAATTGGTTGTGTGGACATGGCCTTGATCAAAATAACTTAATAAGATTCAATTTCAGGCTTGTAATAGGGCCCAATGTTGTGAAACTGCCCAATTGTTTTGAGTCCATGGAAGCTCGTGGTCACGTGTGAAAACCACGAGTACCCGTTAATGCGCATGCTCACCAATGACATCTCCACCTTCCCACTTTGTTGAATGTGGGCCGCTGATAGGGGCGGCAACTACCTATTATCTTCACCAGGTATTCTAATTTTTATTTTTTTTTTCTAATTTTTGTTTTTTAATTGATTTTTAATAATATTTCAATGTTTTTTATACAAAATGTGGTCCTCTAAAAAAACCATGTACAAAATGTGGTAGAAGTTTAATTAGTAGTGGATAAATAAAAATCTAAATATAATTATGTAATATATAAATATCGTCCGAATCAATGGCTATGTAAAATGAAAATGATATATATGCAACATAAAATTTAGGGATAGCAATGGGTCCCGGGGCAGGTTTTTGTAGTCATAACGGGTTCGGGGTGGGCCTCGAATTTGCATTTCAAAATTTGAACCCATCCCGAGCCCGCCTGGGTTGAATTATATATATATTTTTTTATTAATATATATGAATTTATATGATTTATACTTATAATTCATAAATAAACAAATGTATATATTTCTAAATAGTCTCATAAAAAATATAAACATAATACTTTTGTATATTAAAATAATTATATAACGTTAGCAAATAAGTAGTTGTTTTAAAATATGTGTAAATAAATATATGATAATTACATTCAACTTCTCAAAAATTAAAATATGCTCATAGAAATTTTTAAATACTAGCACTCTGACAATGTTATTATTTTTTTATATTTCAAAATTTATGATAATACAAATTTTTAATATATATATATATATTCATTTTTTTAGAATATGAACTGGTCAATTGTGTCCAACCTAGTTCCAAATCCAGGTCCATAAAAAATTGGTAGGACAGGTCCCGAATTTGACCAAATCAGCCTCAGATCCGTCTGTTGTCATTCCTAACACAAATATGAATATGTAATTTATATTTGCAAAAATAATGATAAATAAAAGATAATTTAATAAATTTAAAAGTACTTAGAAAATGAAGCTTCGAATTGGATATGAATGCACAAAAAACAATTCTCTTAATTATACAAGGACCAATATAAACTGCAAAATTATAAATTTAAGATAAATAATGATACATTTAATTTATCAAAACGTAAAAGGCCTAACTCCCAGCGTCTTAGAAACCCTAATTTCTCCCCTTATATATATCAGCGGCGGCATTCATCTTGCAAGCATCAATACACAGGATTTCCCTTTGCCTTTATTTTTTCGGGTTTTCGTCTCCTCTTCTGTTTTTCTCGTAATTTTTCACCCTTTTACTTCTTCGTATAATCCGATTTCCAAGATTTCTTTTTCTTTTTCAATTTCGTAGTTGTTTTGCATCCCCTATGATTGTCTCTGTTTCAGTACAAAAAAAATCACAGAGAAAATACGAAAGGATGCTAAATCAATTGTTCAAGCAAGGTACTTATGGACACGCAGCTCTGATTCATCCCGTGGATTCCTGCGTTTTCTCGTAGGTTCCACACTTACAAATTTTTCTCTATTTTTTGGCAGTTTTTTTTTCTCACAATTGGAATCTTTTTATCTTTTTCCCCCCTATTTAATTTCTTTCCTGTTTGGATAATATTTATGGCTCGATGATGATGGATTTGCTTTAACCACACCGAATAGAGGCTTATGGGTTTTCAAAATTTCGATTTGGTTTTAGGCCACAGGAAGTATTTGCCATTTTTCTTTGGATTTTTGATTGGCAATCGCTTTATGAATCTTTGCTCTATTGGGGTTTTTAGAGTTAAGATGAAAGCTTGTTAAGCTGTTCAAAGTGAATGGTAATTTCTTTTGTTTTGCTTCCTTTGGGTTAAAATCTTTGAGGAATTACCCATGAGTTCTCTCATGTGGAAAAACTTTGGCCTTTTCACTGAGAGCTAAATCCACGGCTTGATTTTGATTTTGATTTTATGGAACTTGTATGAATTTGGGACTGATTTGGTCATTATATTTATCATATTTTTTGGTGCTTTTATGTGCAAATTTGTGTATTTATTTTCAAGTTCTGGGTTTACTTGGATAAAATGTTTCAATTAAAGGACCATCTTTACAGCAATGAGTACTTGGAAGTCTTGAATTTGAAGAACAGACCACAATTCAAAATTATTTGGAAATACGTTCTTGAATTTTCAGTCACCGGTAATATGCCTTGATAAATGCTCTAACTTGCAGAAAGGTGGACAGCATAATCGTATAAAGAGGTTTTGTAATAGATGACCTTTTCAAGTTTTTTTTAAGTGAATGATCCAGAAGTTTTAATTTTTAGGTAGATGACTCTTCTATTAATTATACATAATTAATTATAAATTAAATTTAAATATTATTAAATAGAAATATTTATTTATTTTTTAAAAATTATATTTTAATTCCAAAGAAAAAATATATTACAAAAAATAAGTTATTTAATACTCAATCAAAAAAAAAAGCAAAATAAAATAAAATCAAATAAAGAGAAGACAGATACACAAATACCATCACACAATTAAAATTAATCATTCAAATTTTATAGAATTTTAAAATTGATCAAATAATCTATTTGCCTATAATAAGGAGAGCTGATTTATGGTAAGAAATTGAGAAATTTTGACTGGAGGAGATAGAATGGTGGTAACGAAGTGTGCGCTTCATTGTCGCTGTTCCACCTCCTCCGGCCAAAACTTTTCAAATTTATGTACATAAATCAATTTTTTTCATCATGGGTTAATAAATCATGTATTTAATTTAATATTTTAACCAATTTGTATTGTTTAATTCGATGATGTGAGTTTTTTTTTTTCCTTCTCTTCTTGTTTCTTGTTTGTTTGGGTGGGGTATTTTTCTATTTTGGCTATTTTTTCTATTTTTTTTAAGAAAAAAACTTGTATTATTTTTGTTTATAGTAATTTTAAAAAATTCGTATTAGCTTATCTCTTACTCAATTTGTTTATTATGTTTTCAATCATTTGATCTTAAGAATAAATTTATATTGTTTTAAATAAAGATGATTTAATATATATGAGATCATTATGATTATTATATAGAATTATTATGATAAGATGAATTGATATTTATACTTCTATTAACTATACATATATATAATAGATAGTTCAAAATTGATTTATATCAATATTTTCCAAAAAAATAATAGAATCACTTAAACTATTGAGTGATTGATAAAGAGATTATTTTAAAATAAGAGAATTGTTTAAACAATTGATTGGTTGTTGAAGAGATTATGCTAAAAAAAAGCTAGATAATAAAATCTCTAAAGCAATAGATTGATCGCTTAGTAGAAAAAAAGAATATTTCTTAAGAGATAGAATGGTCGCTTAGGAGATTGGCCCGAACGGCCGTCCATTTTTTGACGGCCCGACCGTTTAAGTGATCATGCTACATAGTAGAATAACATAATCTCTTAAACGATCGAGTGACCGTTTAAGCGGTTTAGTTAGAAAAAAAGAATATTTCTTAAGAGATAGAAAGGTCGCTTAGGAGATTGGCCCGAACGGCCGTCCATTTTTGTAACGCCCAGAAACCTCTAGCTAATTATGAAAACATCTATTTATAACCATCTCACAAAAACATGCTATTTTATAGCGTATGAAACCAAACCCACGTACTTATATTCCAAAAGATGAGTTTACAAACGTCGTTTATTACATATACACAAACTAAACCACAAAGTTTCTAGCACAACGCATACATAACTAACTAAAAGCCTCGAAGCGCCCTCCTAAGTCTTCCTCGTTCGTATCTTCCTGTGTCTCAAATCCGGCTAAAATCATAATAGAAAGCAACGTCAACATATACACATGTTGAGTAGAAATTTACATAGACATGAGGTGATCGTGTGAAATTGCATATTGTCATAAAAGCACATAAAACCACACATAAAACCATAGAAATTTCAGTTCTGATCAAATCACATAAATTTCAGCTCACAAGAGCATCACAATCCAACACATTGTTACCATTTTCCACCTCGATGGGCGGCTACCTTATCTCGCCATGCCGTAATGCAATCACAATATGTGCACCAATTCCAACCAATCTTGGTGCCCAACCAAACACACCGGTGGTCATATCTCGAGCATATGCCGAATTCCTACGACCCACAACCAATACATGGAACACTCCGTCCATGCAAGATGGGAATAGGCATGGATGGCGAGAACTGTTTTAAGACCGGCAAGCCCATTGCTGCCCGAGCCGAACTCTAGCCCCATCCATACCGAAGCACATAGGGCCCTTATACACATAATTTCAACACATTTGAATCATAATTTCAGCATAATACAAACCATTGCAGTGGCTAGTGCACAAATTTCAGCATTAAGTAACACAATTTCTGATTTTTGCAAAACCGACATTAGCTCATGCGAGCAGAAATTTCAGGCCTTCAAACCTCCTGAAACTCTTCACATATGTGCCTAAGGTTGTAAAATAGACTTTTATTTGGAGAAAATATCGAGATTTCAGCTTACGAGAGCTGGAATTTGCAGACTGCGACGCGAAACACTTTTAGCGCGCAACCGCTGAAATTTTCAGTTCTCGTAACCCAAACCTCCAGCTTTTCAAAACCTGTTTCTAAAGCTTATTATACACTGAATTTGAAGTATATAAGCCAGGTTTTTGGTTGGAAATTTTCGGATTTTCCAGCCGTGCAAAAATAAAACTTTTCAGCTTCAAAAACCAAAGTTTCTGCATGAACAGTGATTTCAGCAAGTGCACACCTCGAATTTTCCAACTTTGAAACTTTAAAATTTTATCTTATAACACATAAATAACACAAATAAGACTATAACAAGTATAAAACATGATAGCTTAGCACTCAAGCATCACTTAAGCATAAGTTCAACACTTTTCAGCATGCATATACAAGGATTGTAACCTAACATGCATCATAAACACATATATCACTAACACATCTTGTATCCCCTTGGACCCAAGATGGAAACCAACTTGTGGTCACCTCCTAGGCCTAATTGGGAAGATAAAATACTAAGAGTTTGATAAATTCTAACCCTAACTCATGCCATAGGCCAATTTCTACCTTGATAGTCTTTCTTGTCTTGTAGGGTTTCTTTCTTGCCTTGTAGGATTTGAAGAAGGGAAAGTGTGTGGGGTTGGGAGATGGTTTGAAGAGGTGAAAGAGTGTAGGGAAAAGTGAAAGAAACAAGAAGAAATGGAGGGGTAGTGGCCGGATTTTTAGAGGTGTGTGTGTGGTGATTTTTGTGTTTTTTCCTAAGTAGAAGACATAGAAGATTAGTATGAAGTCATTTTCCAATTAATGCACTAATTGGCCAAGTATAGAGTCTAACAAGCTTAAGTGGAGCTCTACCTTAACATGAGCCAAGCATGTGTTCTTGCATCTAGAAGGTATTGGGCCAAGTGTGTAAATACATTGTATCTAGCAACTCTAGCAAACTTGGAGGGAAAGACTTAACATACACCAAGTATTTAACATTTAGCAATTTTGTCTCCCAAAATCCCCCAAAATTCGTCCACCCCTCTTTTAAATCTGAAAATGTAGGTTATTTTCTTGTATTATATATATAATTATGGAAAGAAATGGAAAGAAATAATATCTAGGGGTAGAAAATACAATTTACTCATTTCTTAGGGGTTTTTAGGGCATAGAATCCGAAAATTCATAATTAATTCAGAAAATTCCAAAATTATGAAATTTAATCTTTATAAGTGTTAAATTATATTTATATTTACCAGAATTTAAAAATGTTTTAGTTATATTTTCGAAAATTGCAATTTAGGACATAGAAAGTTCGAAAATTGTGTTCGAATGTCAAACTCGTCTAAAATTTGGAAAATCATGTAATTTATTAAAAAATGCATCTTCTCCATACATAAATGTCTAGAATACTTATTTATATTATTTTTGAAAACTAATGAGTATTTAATAGATGAATTTTCCAAGAATGGAAACCAAAATTCGAAAATTAGTACTTACCGTTCAACATTGTACATTAATCTCAAAATCAAACTAAAATGTGAAAATAACAAGTAATAAAAACATCTCCAAGAAGAGTAAGATTTCATATCAATTATTTAAATATTAAGGAATACCGGGTCATTACATCCTCCCCTCCTTGAAAGGAATTTCGTCCTCGAAATTCAGCCTTGCTAGTTAAAAAAATGTGGATATTTGTCCATCATGTATTCTAGTTTCTCCCATGTGTTTTCCTCGAGATTATGATATTTCGACAACGCTTGGACTATAGGAATAGAATGGTTTCGCAGGGTTCGTTCTTTCACTTCTAGGAGGCACACAGGTTCTTCCTCATATGTCAAGTCCTTATCCGTATAATTGTGGGTACTTCTCTTGTACTTCGTTCAACGTTCCCAAGTGGTTTCTTAAATCCCATGATGTTTCCATAGCACTCGTCCTAATGGGCTTGTCTTGTTCCTTAAAGTGCATTCCTTAAATTCGATATTTTCAATAGGCTCTTCAACATAGTTAAATCTGGGTCAATATCTAAGGTGTCATGGTTTAGTGTATGTGAGGAATCCGAGTGATATTTCTTGGGTATAGATACATAGAAGACATTATGTATCTCTAGTAGGTAGAAGGTAATGCCAACTTACACTACTACTTTTCCTATTCTTCCCAATAGGTCAAAAGAACCGTCATATCTTGGATTACACGTTTCATTTGTTTCCCAAATCTCAAGACTCCTTTTTCCTAAGCTAAACTCCAAATCTTTTCATCTCTTATCAGAGTAACTCTTTTAGCGACTTTGTGTTTCTGTCATTCACCTTCGAGCTACTTTGGTGACTTTGGTGATTTCCCCCTATAACTTTAGGCTTCACTTTTGCCCCTTCATTCCAATATACTGTGGATCTATTTCCTTGTGCCTAAAGTGCTTTAAGAAAAGGTATCATGCCAACTATAGGTTAATCGTTATGGTTTTAGGCATCTTTGGCTATTGAGAGGTGTCGATCTTACCTCCCTTCAAATTCAAGTATATCTTCAAGGGTTTTGTATGATTCTTTCTAGTTGTCCACCAGTTTGAGGTTGAAAGAGAAATACTAACGTTTAACTTAGTGGTTCAAACATTTTGTAATTCTTGCCAACATTAGGGCAAACTGTGGGTTCTATTCAAGACTATACTAACTGAGACCCCAAGCACCAAGAAGTCCAACTAATGTCTTGTTTTTAATATTCTGCCATTCTAACCACACAAGGAAGTGGAAGCTTTTCATAAGGTCTATCCACAACCTATCCATAGTGCATTATTGCCTTGCTAGGTTCAAAGTATTCCTATAATTGAAATCTTCTGGTGATAGGTCAAATATGATTAAGGGTTTTGATAGTCCGGATGGATAAAAAATTCAGATCCAAGATGTATACGGCAAAGCTAAAACAAAATTTTAATTGATAGGAACAAAAGATCGACAAGTGGAAGAAGTGAGCCATAATTGCAGTAGGATTTGAAAATATTTGTCAACATTTTTATTTTAAAAAAATCATTTAGGAATATACAGGAAGAAGTTTACTAGAGATCAATGATAACTCATCAATTTTCAAGACTTGCTTCAACAATTTTCATGTTTGAAGTTTAAAGGTGCAATGGAATAAAAGACTGTTAAGGATTATTGATTCACATAAGAATGCATACAAGTTTGAATAACAACTTGGTCAATTGAAGTGTCAACTAAGGAAAATTAAATTGGCGTAAATCACAAAGATTTCAAGCTTTTACTAATAGGTGAAATAATTTGGAAATTTCCTCTACCACAAACTTTTCAAGAAAGAGATAAAAAGAGATGTCGATTAAGAAAACTTTGAACAGTGCCTTAAAAGCAAAAGGAATGATTACAGAATCAAAAGACTTGCTATTGAAGTCATTGTTTTAAAGGAAGTTAAAAAACAAAATTGGCATTTTCTTTCCTTATATTAAACAATGAATATTGGTTGTAAGAGATATCCCAAAGAAATATCGATATTGTGAATATATAAGGACAAAATAATATGTAATAAGCAAACTTATAGCTTTAGAAACAAATCAAAGAATATAGGCTTCAAGGTTCGATTAAAAGTACATCTCCTATGGAGATTATAAAAAGTTGCTTCCAAGTAAAATGAAATTTAGAGATCTTTTGAATAAGTAATGATGAGGTCTTACGAAAAGAATAAGAAATATAACTATCACAAGGGAATCATCATTTACTATTACACACTTCGCCTAAAATAGAATCTAAAAAAAAAACTTAAGTTCATCATTCCTAGTAGCTTTGTTATATTTCTTTATTCTATTCCGTAATTGCTCTTCTCCCATGACTACTAAAATTTCCCCTCACCATTCTCACCTAATTCAAATCCAGTTTGGAATATAATGAAGC
>JAOWBU010000341.1:0-25831 GCA_026212405.1 Petrea volubilis
TTCTTCTCTGGCCCTGGAGGACTTCTTGATGTCTCTTTTGAAACCCAAATAACTCCCTTTTATATGCGTTTATGCAGGTTTTTCGGATTGCTACTGACTTATTTGGTATTCATCTCTTTAATATACATTATTTTTAAAGAGAAAAATATTATTTGCGTATCATGATTTGATTGGTCCATATGACCAAATGCGCCATTTGTCACTATTTGATTGGTTTTGGACTTTCAGGCTGCCCGATTTGATTTGATTGGTCGGGACACTTTATATTGATACTTGACGGCACCTCATTTATCGGTGGAATAAATATTACAATATCAATTAAAATTAACTATTTAATATTAAAATTAAATTTAATAAATCTCAAAATATTAATAGAAAATTAATTAATATTTAATATTTCAATTTCCGTTTGTTGATTTTTAATTGGACGAAAATTAATTGCCAACATATAATATTAAGAAACAAAGAGACATCAATGCTATCTATTAATACCTTAATTTCATAATGTCTGTCATTTAAATTTTATTGCACAGATTAAGGAAAATCCAATAGTGCACCTTACTTCACAAATTCATTCCTAGTAATAATTTATTGAAAATAAGAATGGTAGAATAATTAGGAAAGGTATGTGAGTGTTATAATGTTATTCATGAAGATAAATTTAAAAAAAAAAAATTAAACATTATCTTATTTTTATAAAATAATAAATATTAAAAAATTACTATTTTTATTCAATTGTGTCTTCGATAAACGCGAGTTGATGATGCGACGAAATGATTATTGTACGTAGTAAGGGAGCTAGTCAACACTTTGGGCCAGGGTTGCATCCATTAACTATGAACTATCATAATGCAAATAAATTAAATTAAAAATGCACTGAAGGGAGCATATTAACAAATAATTAGGGTGATCAACCAAATTAATGATATATTAAGAGATTAATTTTTAAATTAATGAGTAAATAATACTACTTTATTATAGTGCGTAACGCATTATTCAGCTCATATTTTATATATGCATTTTTCTTGAATGACTATAGAATATCCTAGCTAGGTGAATAAATAATAAAATATTAAAAAATATCTAAATGGTATCTAACCCAACTACGTTACCAACAAGCAATTAATAAGATAGGTAGCATGACATGATTTTGTTATCTAATTGGCAAGCACACCCTAAACCAGAGAAGTAGTCGGTGAGAATATATACGAGACAATCACTTTAATGTGCCCCGCTTTCTATAGATCCACCAACCCATCGTTTTTAATTTTTCATTTTATTTTATAAATATACGTTACCTACATCAGGTATAAATGATCTATATTCCAATACATATTTAAGAAAAATATTACAATATATGTAACACACGAATATACTTTATTGATGAAGAGAAAGGCTAATTATTATGATCAGAAACGGCCTTTGGATCTTATGCTATATATTTATTAATGCACACCACGTGCATTAATAAGCGACTGAGATAAGATAAGCAAAAAATTATGATACGGAAAAATTTTCAAAGGTTTTTTTTTTATCTAAATCGTTTATTAATATATACGTGATGTATATTGACGAGTGTAATAAAAAATATTTTTTAATTAATATAAAAAATTATAGTGAAAGAATCTGAAGTACAGAAATGGGGTGCATTTTTTGCGTCTTTTTGGGCTGGAATGCTAAATCTGTCCACTTGTACGCATTAAACTTACTCAGTTTTATTTGAAGCTAATCCAGAATAACTTTAAAAAAAATAATAATAATTTTTGACTTTTTTTATGACTTCTGTTTTTTTTAAAAAGTCCATCCAAACATAATATTTTTTATTTGAACTGTTTTTTTTTTCAAAAAATAAATATTTTTTCTCTTAAAAAAGTCCATCGAAAAAGCTCTTAGATAACTTCAAATTTGATAGATTTTAAATTTAAAATCCGTTAGAGTGACACAATAACGGAAGGCAAAGGATTTGAAAATCCATTGCATTAAAAGTTAAAACCAATTCATTGAATTTGTTATTATGAATTTAAAATTCTTAATTTTGAATCCATCAATCCAAATATAACCTGCGTGAAGTCGAAAAGTGGAATAAGATTTTGATACTACTGATTATTAAAAAATGTATGTTTATTTACTTTTCTAAACTTTTCAAACCTCGGCTTCTTAACTTGAGCAAATTAACTTGAGCAATTGCAAAAATTAACATGCACCAAAACAATCTAAAATTGAAGTGTACAAGTAGTGTTTCTCTTGTAATTCCTGCTTCTGATTAATCCTTTTATATATTTAATTAATGATGTTTGAGTATTACTAACAATGTTTATTTTCATATTGTTTTAATTTACTAAGTGATTAAAACGAGCGAAAGAAACGCAGGAACCAATATTCACGTGGGAGCTGGAAAGTCACCATTTTGTTCTCTTCTCTTTTTAGACTGGGACCAACATGTTTTGTCTTAATTTGTATTTACCCTCGTGATTGTTATGCGTAATTTGTCTTAATAATCTTATTATGCACGTATAATAATCATACACATACATATGTCGGCATTCTCTACTTAAAAATGACAATTTTATTAACAATTAATTTTCCTTAGCTGTTAAATTTAATTTTATAATTATTGATAATTAATGTTTACAATACAACTCAAATGAAAGAAAAGGAACTTGTGTTTCAAGAAATGATAATAAACCAATAACATATAGAAAGATGCCCTTTACTACTTTTCAAGTCTTGACAATTTTTTTTTTTTTTTGAAAAAAGCTTCCTAATCCCTAAGAATGGTACGACATTGTAGCGTATAAAAGCCTAGTACACAATCATCAGCTCGTTGAAGAGCCTCCCAATCAGTTGGGGCCGAAAATAGGCACATACATTGACAATTAAAAAAAAAACACTAGAGAGATCACGACAAGTCACAGGACTTTTCCCAAGTGGGAGCACCTTATCCAATGAGATCCCTCCACGTATCCTTAGATCTCTTTACTTATTGCCAGTCCTCCTCTAAACTGCTCCACATCCTCCCCATTTAATGAAAAACCTGTGCACCGCTCAACTCTGAATCCCGATTTCCCAATTACTCAAATATAGAAGAAGAGCACCCAAACAGTCCGGGAAGAGAGAGAGAGAGAGGGAGCGCTGTGGAAATCTGATTGGGGATCCATAGTTTTTGTTGCTCGGTCCCGACGCCGTCTTCTCACGGATGACGCCGTCGTTTCACCGCCTGAGGTATTACCTCTCGGAGCACCCCTCTATCGTCGGATTCCGATGGAGCCACACCCAATCATGGGGTTCCACCTGGTCATTCCTCTTCACCTCCATCTCCCTCTACATCTCCTCCGCCGTCCTCCTCCACCACCTCCTCCTCCTCTTCTTCCGCCGCCGCCGCTCCTTCCCCCTGGGGCCACTTCCCGCGGCGCACTCCCTCTGCATGGCCCTCATCTCCGCCACCATCTTCGCCGGCACCGTGCTCTCCGCAGCCGCTGAGATCCGCGACACGCGGTGGTTGTGGCGCCGCTCGCGCACCACGCCGTTCCAGTGGCTCCTCTGCTTCCCCCTCGGGACGCGCCCCTCGGGGCGCGTCTTCTTCTGGTCCTACGCGTACTACCTTTCGCGTTTCCTCCACGCGCTCCGGATATTCATCACCATTCTTCGTTACCGTGAGTTGTCCTTCTTCAAGCTGTTTAACCACTCGATCCTGATCTTCATGTCGTTCCTCTGGCTCGAATTCTCGCAGTCGTTTCAGGTACTGGCTATTCTCTTGACGACTCTCGCTTACTGCGTGGTGTACGGGTACCGGTTCTGGACAGCGGTGGGATTGCCGAGCGCGTGTTTCCCTTTCGTGGTGAACTGCCAGATGGTGCTGCTGAGCTGCAATCTAGTGTGCCACATCGGAGTGCTCCTGCTACATTTTGTGAAGGGCGGATGCAACGGGATTGGAGCTTGGGTTTTCAACTCTGTTCTGAATGCGGCGATTCTGTTTCTGATCTTGAACTTCTACGTGAAAATGCATCTCCAGAAAAGAAAGGCCGCCGCCGGCGTTGTTGCGGATGATCTCAGTTTTGTGGCTCAAAAGCTGGAGCTCGTGAAGGACAAGGATATATGAGGTCTCACATCTTTGTTACTTTCTTTGGTCTTTTAGTATTAGATTAGCACAAAGCATATACTCGTTATAATATATCTTAATATCCAAAGTATATTTATAAATTATAATAATCTATTGGGGGGCCAAAAGAGAGAAGCCCCTTTTCAGCTCATTTTCAATCTTTGGATGGCATTGTTATGTTGAACATAATTTTCCCACAATGAATCCGAAAATTGAGCAAAAAGTCTGCCTTGAATTTTGGCTGGTCATAATTAATAGACAAAATACAAGTAATGATGAAAAAAAAATGATCCTATATAGGTGTTAATTAATAAAAATTCATTAAATTTATTTATTTCTATTATTAGTGTCTTAATAGATGATTAATATAAGAAAGGACTTTGAATTTTTATTTGGTGTCATAATTTTTATTTTCTTTCTCATTATTTTAATTGCTTATTAATGAATGTATCTCGTATTATAATATTATTGTGTAATACAAGATCATAAACTCAATTGGTGGTGTGAAAGTTTCAAGATTACTAGTTTTAGTGTGGATCTTTATTTATTGTAATAGTAATTTCTCAGCTCTATTTGGATGGTAGTTTTTCTTTTAGGGCGAATTACTTACTTCCCCTGAGGTATACCCTATTTATAAAAAATACTCCAACATATGAGAAATTACAATTACCCCCTTAAATTGAAGGGGTAATTACAATTTACTCTAAAAAAGCATTGAACTACCAAACATACCCTTCTGAAAACAAGAATAAAATTTGACCATTTTGAAATAACTATTTTACCATTCAAAGGATTTTTTGTTATATTATATATATATTTAATTTTAAAAATATTATACATATTTGAATATTTTTTTAAAAAATTAAATCTTATAATATTATAAATATTATTGTTATAAATATAAAAATTATAATATCTGTTATATATAATTAAATAAATTCTTTTTTTCTTTTTTTTTTTTCCTTTTTTCTTTTCTTTTCTTCTCCAGCGGTCTGTCGTCGTCGCCGTCCCCCGCCACAGGGGAGAGGGGCAGAAATCAGGAGGGGGGAGGAGAGAGAAAGGGCTGCCCGTCGTCGTTCTCTGCCGCCCACCACAGTTCTCCGCCGCCTGCCACCGTCGCCATCAAGAGGGGAGAGGGGAGAGGGGTAGAGATCGGGGGGGGGGGGGGGGGGGGGGGGAAGGGGAGATGGAGAAGGGAGGGGGGAGGAGAGAAAGAGGGCGGCCCGGAGCCATTCTCCGCCGCCCGTCTGCCATCGCCCGACATCGTTGCTGTTGTCGTCCAGCACACCGAACATTAGGGGAGGGGGTGGGGGGGGGTTCTCATTTGAAAAAAAAAAACAAATAAAGAGAAAAAGAAATTAGAAAATTAAAGAAAAAAGTGACAAAAAAGAAAAAGATGATAAAGAAAGTGTAATTTGGGGTTTTTATTTTACTTTTTTTTTGCTTTTTTTTCTTATATTACTTAGGGACAATTTTGAAGATTTATTTTTTTAAGTGTAAATTATAATTACCCTTCAATTCAGATGATAATTATAATTTTTCATACATAGGGGTATTTTTTATAAATAGGATATATCTTAGGGGAGGTAAACATAATTCATTCTTTTTTTTTTTATTAACAATTTGATTTATATTTTGAGTTACGATGATGTAACAATTTGTAATCTGATATATTAATTTAATGAAATGTTTTACAAAATAAATATTGTTCCTGCATATTATTAAAAAAAAAAAAATCGTGGAAGAATATTCCGGAATTCGACCCTTTCCGAGAATGGTCGGCCCTTTCCGAGAAAACAGTAATTTAATCAATGGCGCCCCTTTCCGATGTTATTTTTGGTGTCAATGTCGAAAGTTTGACCCAGTTGATACTGGCTAATGTTGTCAGATGCTGCTGTGTCCCCGTTATGTTTGTTGTTTTGTTAGGGGGAAATTTTGGTTCAAATTTAGCTCGATTAAATCAGTGTTATTAAATAAAAATATATATATATGTATCGAGTATTTTATATTTATTTTATAAATGATCGATAATTTAAAAAGAGTAATTAATTATTTGGCAAGTATAATTAATATATTTGTCATATAATTTGTTATGTTTAATCAAATTAAATCCGAATTAGAATTTTTCTTTTGTTGTATTATTATAATACATACCTTTTATTTTTATTTTGACCAACTAACTATATCTTAATGTTAAAATTTCAATAATGTAACAGGAGGGGAAAAAATGAAATTAATTTAATAGTATATATATATTTTTTTTTCGATTACATTCAACTCGGGACGCCCTATAGATGTCAACCGGAAGGACCCCCACACACGCACACACTCACTCAAAGGGAAAAGGGGAGAGGACAAGAAGATTCGAACTCAGAACCTCACTGGTACTGATTTGAACCCCCACCACTGGGCTACAATCCCAGTGGCAATAGTATATTAATATAAAACTTACTTTGCACATTGACATCATCACGTGTGTGATCGATCAGAAGGATCGGGAGATTTGCATTTGACGCTATCGCCTGGGAAGATATTTGCTGAATACTTGTCGCGCCTGAATATCTTCCACAAATATGACACCCACCACAACATAAATTTTAGTATTTTTACTGAATTTTATCAAGTACAAAATGTCCGGCAATCTATTGAAGAAATAAAACATTCTCATAAAATCTGTCATATCTTTGATTGACTCTTTAATATTTACCAACAATTTATTATCTTGAACACAAAATGTTATTTGAATTATCACAATACTAATATTTGATTAACTTATGTATAGGATATGACTTTTATTGTTAAATATTTAAGCATGAAAGTATTTGATTTAATTTTACAATTTAATTATTAAAAGATTTCAGAATATGAATAAAAATATAATGGATTATCTTTTTAAAAATAAAAATATTATATATATTAATTTATATTTGACATAAAATCTCAATGACTACAACATAGTATCTTGATTGTTTTTACACACTCACTGCATCACCAATCACCATTAATTGAAGTACAAAAGAGCACACCGAGCTAAAACACTATTTTATCATACTTATAAAATACTGCAAGTACTTAGCTACTTATTAATACGCAATATGATCACACATTTGATCGAACGAAAGTGAAAAGATGCAACTCTATTTATACAAGTGTCTTGATATTATAATTCAAAAATTTTTGTTAGTAATTCCAGTAGATTCTTTTGTTATAAGAGGGAGATCTTTAACACAACGTTTTTTTTTTCCTGAGTTAACAAAGATCTCCTGTGAACGATCTTTTCATGTAAATCTTTGACTAACATATAATTATAGCTTAAATCAAGGAGAACAATTGTAGCTATAATTGGCATAATCAAACATAATTGCTAGCAATATATTTTTTATGCTAATTGTTAATTAGTTCAAAATTTTGGAGTTTGATAATTGTTAATTGCTGGTTATATTTATTATAATTATTTAATATGCATTCAATAAAAGAAATAAATAATTTTGCACAGCTGGTGAGTTAGCTATTCGCATCCTAATTGATATAATATACGTATCTATTTTTATCGCTTTCCATGAAAAGAAGATCATCGTGCAAACTCTGAAAATACGTCAAAGTCCATGGTCACCTGTAAATTTTGTAGAGCCACCATACCATCAATTCACGGTGAGTCGGTGACCTTTTTTCACTTTTGTGAGATTTCTTTCTTTTCTTTTTTCTTCAAAAGTGGTGCCTAATAAATTTCAACTAATTACATCAATATTAACAGTCTCGTCTTTTACTAAAAATTTGAACATCAAATCAAAAAGACATAACAAACAAAAGATATAAAAATAAATAAATAAATAAATAAGAACAAAAACTCTATACATGAAATTTTACAAGATTCTTCTAACTCAGGCTATATTTACAAGTGAGGAGGAAAAAGTCTTTTATACTAGAAAAAAGTATACTATAAGAGAGACAACCATAACTCGTCAATCAAACCCCTCAAATTATATATTTTTCTAAGACTAACCAATTCTTTTATATTACCCCAGATACAAACAGTAACCAATTCTTTTATATTACCCCAGATACAAACAGTATCAAATCATAAAAAATCTCTCAACCCAATTAAGGAGAAAAGAAATGTTAATGGGACTTAAAATTTGCAACAACCTAATTATAGATAAATCGTGATAATGTTGGGATTTTGTTCGAGGCCACGTCCTCAAATATGGTTGATTTGGTCCCAATTTCAAGTTTCATGAGTTCTCAATTTGCAACAAAACCAGCACATGTAAGCTCATCGAAATTGTTTCTGACGAACACTCTTCGATATTCAAATCACTATGTAATTTGAGGAAATTCAATATTTGAGTAGAGTAATAGTAAAATAAATGAATAATGCATATCTAATATAGTTATTATTGGAGTATTTATAATTGATGTTTGGTATGTGCAGGTAGAGACTAGGGTTGACGTGGAAGATCTACGAGAGTTGAGTTATGAGTGATCCCTCTACTCTAATTTGAATCTAGTGTAAAGTAGAGCATCACGTACAGAGACAGAGGGGACCATTGTATAGAGGGGATCTCCCGAGTAATGGGAGTGTCGGAGTATCTTACTCTTATTCAAGAAAGTGCCTCCACGCAAAGTGTGGTCCAGGACCCCCAGCTGAGCGTTCACTGGGTATAGGTCGAAGAGAGCAAGGTCCCCTTCGAGGAGATTCTTGGTCTGAGAAAGCAATTCGATCAAGAAGGGACAATACATGGTGGAAATCATGTCACGAGGAGGGATATAGTTTCTGTTGATATACACCTTGTAATATAAGGGGGTATATGAAAGGTGTATAAGTTGTTTGCAAAACTAACGTCTTTTGCCCCATATTGAATTTATTATGTAATATTTATTGCTTTATAAGCATAAATGTTATTACTAATACTAAGTTGTGGAACTTAAGCGTAGACTCGAGATGTCACATGCGAATCTTGGCCCAAATTGCAAACAATAAAATAATATATTTGAATTTGAATCGGTTTGTTGGCTAATAATGGACAATTTCAATTCTTGAAACGGTTGGAGTTACAAACATTTTGTGTTTAGTGGCTATAAATGCTCAGGCCACTAACCTGAAACTACTGAAGATTACAAAACGAAAAGTCAAGCTTTCAATATCTGATTAGTATAAATATACCCCATATATTCTATCTAGTGATCCAAAAAAACAAAAAGAACAATTACTTTTGTTTTCAATAAATTGCTATTGCTGAAACCATTTTTTTAGATGCTTGATATATTTCCTGGAGGTGTATTGCATGTAACCTCTAGCAAATCATTCGTGATAAGGGTAAAGACAGGGATTACTCGTGTCATCCTTCTGTTTCGCCTACATATTTTCTAACAACTTCAAGGAGGCTATTAAGTTCAAAGGTCCCTATATCATGAGACCCCAATTCCTGATCTGTAAGGTCGAGCAGTGTTGGAAATAATGAGGGGAGCTTGTTGATTTCCACATATCAAGTATAGTGTCGTCGAACACATGATACCAAGCATATAATGCCACATCCGATCCTACATTGCAAATTGAGCCCACACACAAACTTTTCTATTGAAAACACGTAAATAGACAGAAAAATTTGTGCAATCGAGTTCACAAAATAATCCCTATTGCATGCAGATATGAGAGTGAAAGCAATTTGGACTTTTGGAACCAGATTTAACAACCTTACTACTGAATCAAGATTAATGTACGCTTTTTGGGTAACATTCGAAACACTTTAATAATTCCACAGTGTCTTGATACGCCATCACAAAAGTTCCACAAACCACAAAAATTAGATCATAAAGAATCTATGACATCTTGTGATCACATGCAATCTACCATATTTTTGCACAGTTTCATCATAAACAAACAAGAAGACCACAGATGAGCTTTGCATAGACGACATTCAAATCTTATCAACACCTTGCTAATAAGAGATGGCCTATTCAACATTTACATCATTGGACCAGCACAAAACGACGTTGAAAAGAACGTAGAAGAGGACACAATTATTAGCGTGAAAACAAAGGAGTTTCTGAAATTTTTTTATCCGAACTTAATTTGGTCGAACTCAATAAATTATATGGTAAATATATTATATTTGTCAAATAATTAGTCACTTTTTCTAAATTATACACGATAAATGTATAAAACACTCGACATGTGATTAATATCTTTATCTAGCTAGAAACATAACGCAAGGAAAAGGAAATTTGTTCTCATTTGTCAATATCACTAATGAGTATAATTATCAATGATAGCTAGATAATTACGTACGTAATCTTTCATGTTTCATCCGAATGGTTAGCCAACAGATAGGCTACAAGAAAAAGAAATGTTAATGTGAATATAAAAATTATCATCACTAATCATATTAAGTGATGATACTTTGTATCTCATTATTAATTAAATTTTTTTTGTGATAATAACTTTTATGCTGTCATAGTATCACTTAATAGTGATAAGAATTAGTATTTCAGTTGTCACCATTAATGATTAAAGACACAGCTATAGTGATAATTTGGTGACTAATTAAAGAAATTATTTTTAGGATTTTATGATAAGATTCAATTGCCATTAAATTGTCATTATAATCGTGTCACTAATTAGCAATGTGCACTATGTTGTCATGTATTTACACTATGTTGTCACTTTTTACATTGTGCAAATTATATTTTGTTATAATATAATTTTGTTGTCACGAAACGTATGTGATTAATGACAAATTTTTCATTACTATTTGTTATATTGCCACAAACTTCCTCATTTTCTTGCAGCGAGGGGCATCCGGTGACTATTTTAACTTTTGAGAATTTACTTAGACAAGCTAATTCTTAGATAGTAACTTCAATCACATTACTTGCCTAGCAAGAATCAAGATAGTCAATTTTCTTGTACATAATTAGATAATATAATATTGAAGCATAGCAATAATATTTCAATTAATTATGCATTGATATTCATTGGCTTTGCAGATTCAAATAATCCACCATAACCATATACAGTTCGGATCTTCTATTGTATAATCGTGTTACATCTCCTATTACACTCATTAATACACTCAACGTGTATTGGTAAGCGGTCGAGATAAGAAAAGAGAAAAATTGATGATATGAAAAAAAATATAAAGATTCTTTTTCCTTATCTCGATTGCTTACCAATACATGTGGCGTATAATGAATGTAATAGGAAATGTAATACGATTAGGCAATAGAGTGGTTTTAATAGGACTCCTTACAAGCGTTGTTTCTATCTACTATTATCTAAAAATAATCAAGTTATTAATGACTGGACGAAATCAAGAAATCACCCCTCACGTGTGAAATTATAGAAGATCTCCTTTAAGATCAAACAATTCCCTCGAATTGAGTATGATTGTATGTGTGATAGCATCTACTATACCAGGAATATCAGTGAACCCGATTATTGCAATTGCTCAGGATACCTTTTTTTAACTTCTAGGGTCTATTTCTTAGTTCAAGATCCCTCTTACTAACTGGAATAAGAGAATTAGTTAAGATCCAAACTGAACCATATATATATTCACGTGATCTAACGTAACCAACCGGCAAATAGATGGTCCATTGTTTATTGGACTTGATTTGAGATGGGCTGCAAGTATTTATTTGAATGGCGACACTGCATTATAGGGACATAGAGCACCAAAGGACCGTTAGAACTTATTAGGCCGTTTGTGGCCTTTTCATGCTCCACATTCGATAACGACTTGCAGAGGGCCATTTTGCAGTATTCGTGAAACGATCTTTTATATTAGACGAGTTAAATTTGAGTCTTAAAATTAAAATTAAAAAACTTAAAGTCGTAAATTAAAAAAATGTGCAACATACGGTTCTGAAATTAGAACTTTGTCTATAATATATATAGATACATAAAAAAATAACTCGTTTATATATATATATATGTGTATATATATATACACAAATGAATAACTCAATTAATGCATTGATACTCATGGGCTTTGCAGATTCAAATAATCCGGCCACGATCAGCATACTTAGGACTGTCAACGGGTGCGATTTTGGAGGAAAATTGGACATTTGGACCCGAATTTGATTATCTTTCTTAATATTTAAATTCGACCTCAACCTTATAGAATTCATATTTGTTATTATTGAGTTCGAATCCGAGTACAATCCAAACCCTGATAAAAAAATTTAATCGGAAATAATTAAAATTCTCAACCAATAAAGAGTTTATCCCTTATGTAAAATATAAAATTTAAGAAAGTAGAAAACTATTTTAAAATACGTATGATAACTAAATATTATTTTTTTTAAAAATATATTGCGAAATAAAAAAATATTGTATTATTAATTTTAATGTCTTACATTTTACATTCTATTTGAACTTTTTTATTAATATTTTATACTTAAGATTATTAATTTAATAAAAAAATACTATAAAAGTTCGGCTTTGGATTTTTAATCGATTAGACTGCTTGATTCCATATTATATAACTTATTTCGAATTATGAGTATCCCTAATTGGATATGATTAATTAAATATTTTAATCGATTGAATATGCTAAAATTCATATGTGACTTGAATCGGGTTCGGATTAAAATCCACTTGATTGACAGCCCTAGTTGAATTTGGAGCAAAAATGGAAACAATCGAATCCGATAAGTTTTTTCAATATTCTAATATGATCCAAATTCTATAGTATTTACATTCAATACTACTGAGTTCGAATCCGATAAAAGTTCGAAATCTGATAAGAAAATCTAATTCGCTTAATAGTTAAAAAAAATTGAAACTTCAAACTCTAGTAACAAATAAAGAAATTATTTCTCGTGTAACAAATAAAATTTTAATTAAATAGAAAATTATTTTAGAACATGTATAAAAACTATACATTATTTTTAAAAAAATTACCTTGAAAAATAAACAATAGTATATTATTAGTTATTATGACTTATATATTGTATTATATTTAAACTTCTTTACTAACATTATATACATAAGGTTATTAATCTAATAAAAAATATTATTAAAGTTCATATTTGAATCTTTATCTGATCGAATTGTTTAATTCCATATTCTATCCATTTATTTTGAACGATTGGATATTTTAATTGATTTAATATGTTAAAATTTGAATGGGTCCAACAACCCTAGACAGCCCTAAGCATATTCACATAACCAACCGGCTGATTTGAGATGGGCCGCAACACTAATATTTTATTGTACGTTGGATACTGCATTTGTCAATGGGTAGGATTTGGAGCAAATCAATGCGATCCAAATCCGAATACAAGTACCGACAATCGAATTTGACCCGAAATTCTATATGATATTCATTTATTATTCTGAATCCGAAATAGAGCCGAGATTTGATAAAAAGATCCGATCCGATCTCAATAAATAACATTGAAGAATTTATAGTTAAAAATAAAATCAAAGAAAGTAGAAATATATTTTAGAATATTTATGAAAATTGTACAATGTTTTGTTAAAAAAAAATTGGAAAATAATAAATAGTATGCTATCAATTATAATGGCACATATATTACATTCTATTTAAGAATCTTTACTACTATTATATTATATATAATGTATTAATTTAATATAATATATTGTAAAATTTCGGATTCGAATCTTTAACTGATCAGACTACTTGATTTCACATCCAATCCATTTGCTGATATTTATTATCGGATCTTATCTATCGAATATTTTAATAGATCAAATATGCTAAAATTTGAATCGAACTCGGATCGGATTCGGATTAAAATCCGCTCGATTGACAACCCTACTGCATTTTGGGTAAATGGTGCGCTCATGGGCATGAATTCTAGATTTCTAAGGTTTATATATATATATATATATATATATATTGGGCTTTTCATGATACCTTAGTGGACAGATATTTAGAAGTCGGAGCTGCTTGGGCCGGTTGTCGCTGATTAGGACCATTTTGGAAAATAAGTGAAGCCTTCCTTCACTTTCTGCTCCTCATGACAAATATTTATAGGGCAAATAACAATAATCGTCTCTTAAATTTCAGTTTAATAGTCATTTAGTTAATTTTTTTCTTCAAAACATAAGCTTTTGTAATGCTCTTAAATTCGTGTGTAACGAGACTAATTTATAGTATCGGGGGCCAGAAACGAACTACATAATTCTAAGTTAAAAAAATATTTTATTAATGTCTTCTTGCTCATGAATGTCTTGATAAATTCATTCATAACAAGTCTCGCATAATCTTCTTGACACAGCAGATAAACACTGCGATTAATTCAATTTATCCTCCATAATCTATTTATAATTATCAACTACTCTTTGTATTGTCAACGAATTCGGGCCAAGCATGATTCACAATAGTCCCAAAAACTATTTTGTTCAATTAATCCCACCTAGCTTTAATTATTTTCTTTAAGATTAGTGGTTTGAAATTTGAATATTCTACTAATTAATTAACAAGTCCATCACGATGGCAAGAAAGAAGAATAAAAATAAGATAAGTTATTTAAATTTTTCCCAAAATCTAATCATATTGGACTACGTTCACGATTCACGAGCCATGGCTGGCGAAAATAATGCATCGAAATACGTAGGACTGTTTTATTTTATTTTTATATATATGCACCGTATAACACCAGTTCCCATGAATTGAAGCTATTCTAGTTTTTATAACTAATATTCTGACTCTTCCGACTAATAATATTTTGATGTCATTAAAGGGGTGGCATTCTTATCACCAAACAAATAAACAAATAAGTAAAATGAATGCGCGTATGCTCCTACTGTACCAGCTAGCTCTTACATTGATATACACGTATCTTAATTATCAAATCGTTGGAAGTTGTATCAGTTGCAACTGTGGTTCTATATAAAGATTATACAAATTGAGTTGTGAATTTCCCAGGCAAAGGATAGATAGCTGCCAGTGTTTTTAGCTCCCAAAAATGATAAAACTATATTTATTAAAATTTAAAATTTAAAAATTTGCTCCCTAAAATGATAAAAATATATTTATTTTTATATTATGTTGGCCCTCTTGAACCTGAAGGTCTAACTCCACCTAGTGGTAAATTTATAAAAATCTCCATCCCTAATTTTATATGATACCCATACAGGAGCATTGGAGAATTAATCTTTTAAAGTACCTGGTTGAATTAGAACAAATTTTATGATGAAGAAACTGCACTTTATCATATATTTGATGTACGTGGAGAGTGTAAGGACTAGAGTTTGAATTCTAATAAACGTACATGCGTGGTCTATTGTTTTAAATAAACTAAAATAAAATAAAAACTATCTAGTTCCAAGACTAAATGCGCGCCTCCGAAGCATTTGAGTAAAGACACCACATGAAGCAACTTGGGAAGAGAAATAGTGAAACGTTTTAATTTCTCCTTTCCTTAACAATTAATTAATGTTAATCAGCCCCAGCCACACCCTAAAGGGATTATTTAACTTGTATCTGCCATGAAAAATACATGAATGTACTTGTTCCAACTTTCATGTTCGTTTAATGTACTCTCAAATCCAATCGTATCATAAGACACATGTAATTATTACTCATCAATTTGATTAGTTAAGCTAAACCAAATCGTACACTGGACATATAAAGCTTGTTATGATTCTCAAGATGAAACTTTTTTTGGGAGGATTTGCCAAAAAAAAAAAAAAAAAACCAAGATTTGCGTACAATGTATCATTGTTTACAAAAAAAATATTAAATTATAAAATGATAACAAAAATTAAACTTTGTAGTGCGCACGTAAAGTTCAAAACTGACTTTCGTAAGAGCTTTGTCTTTCCTTAGCTATATGTCCTAGTAGTAGTATCGACCATCCTCATACCAAACACTCTTTTATTGCAACCTCTTTTTTATTTGTCTTTTTTTTTTTTAATTGAAAGGTGTGATGAGGAGATACGATGATGTATCTTTCCCAATTAAGGAACCTAGCCATCTATAACATATAAACCCAACTTGTTCTAACTAAGTCAACAAATTAGTAAATTAGCTCGTACCTTTTACCGGATCAAATTTTATGAACTGATACCCTTTGAGTAATAAATTTTATGTCCTTAGTAATATTCAAATTTAAATCTTTAACATAAAAATAGTGGAATTTAACTTCCTACTTAGTGGTCGTATTACTTTGGAGGTATGCACAGAGGCAAAATTACTTAGAGGGTGTTTGGCTAGGCTTATAAGTTATTTAAAACATCTTATAAGATTTGGTGGAGTATTTAGAAAAAATTTAGGGGAAGGAGCTTACAAGCTTCTAAAATAAGATACTTAGCAGCTTATAGGGTCTTTTTTAAAAAGTAAGGAGGAGCTAACATATTTTTTGAAATCCTACCAATCTTCATATTTTCAACTAAATTAATTATAATTTTGTCATTACGAACATCTTATAAATTACACACCATCTTAACTATCCAAATACATTAATAATTTATTTTTAAAATAAAATATAATATTTTATAAATTTCTAAAATATTTTATAAAATATAAAAATTTATAAAATATTTCAAATAAACTTAGTCAACCACCCTCTGCGTTCAATGTATGTGTGGCAATGGGCAACGGATCCGGTGGGAAAGCGATAGATTCGTCAGACGTACTTAGCTCGGATTAATTAATTAATCTCCCAAAATAAGAAACAAAATTGGTCTTGGAAAATTACAATACATTAATAGTATTATATTATAGTCCTTAATAATTCACGTTGATCGGCGCATTAATTATTCCCATCTGACGCATCACCGCTGCTTTTTATTACAGCAAAATGCACTAGGCAAGGACAATGCATGTGTATTTTAATTGGCTGATACTGTTACTCATCAATTATAGGCTTATAGCTATATGTATTTGGCTCTTAATTGCAATACCCGCATCATGTTCTTTGATTCTCCCACAAAAGTTAGGAGCATTTTCTTTTTTGGCATCTTATATTAAACATTCCAAATTTTGAGGTATTTTTCACTTTAATATTTAACCTTTGTGAAGATATAATCATATTATTCAATATTTATTATTTATGCACTAATAATCTATTTTCACTATTTTGAGAGAATATTTCCCAAGAATCTTCAATATATTCCTGAATATTTTAGAGATATTGTATTTTCTTCATAATAGTGAAAAAAGATAATCAATGCATAAATAATAAAAGTTGGGTACCATGACTGCGCATTCAAAAACATTGAGTACCAAATTACAAAACGTCAAAAAATTTGAGTTATTTAACTTAGTATTTTTTTTTATTATTTATTGATTATTAACCATCCGATGTCTGCATGAATAGGCACCAATTGAATTTGGGTTGAACGGGGCAATATTGTCCACTCTATAATGAGGGTAAAATGTAATGTATACTTCTCTCCTTTGCCTGTCTTTTATTTGTCGCTTTTCTATTTGTTAGAAAAATTGGTTATACAAGTTGGTAAGTGACCAACTTTGACCAATGATTTGATGAAACTTTATTTGTTGCTTTGAAAAGTAAGTTGATTATTCGTAATTTATGTTGCGAGTAAATACGAAAAATGCATTTATTACTCAAAACCAATTTAAGGTGAATGAGAAATTAAATGCACAAGATAGCTAGATGAAAGCTAAAAATGGAGTATTAAGTTGTGGAATATGGTTATTCGACATAGAAAAAATAATACAAGAAGTCTTGTATTTAAGTGGTTAGTTGAAAGTAAGGGTTGGCCCCTTGGAGATTCACAAGTGTGTAACGGGAAGGACCTACGGGTGAGTAGGCTCGAACCATACCTACACGTGGTCGGCCCTGCGGGTGGGTTCGTTCAAAGTATATTCTTTTTAGATGTGGTCCGAATTGAAATTGGGTTGAAATGAGCTGAAATCGCAAACCGGTACGTGGAGACGGGTCCGGCCCGCTCCTGAATCACGGCCGAACTGGTTCGGACCTGCCCGAACCAGTGCAAGCCACAACTCTTCAAATATTATAAATGCCCCATGCATTTGTCATTTGTATTCACTCACATTTGAATTCATTTTTTCTCTTTCTGCATTTCACTCCCTAAACATTAAAATGAGTTTTAAATACCTTTTAAGTTCGTCGTTTCTCGAAAATTGAAGTGCTCCTTTTTCGAGAAGTTAGTCGTTGTATCTTGGAAAACAATTGCCAAATTTTGTTAGCACCAGTGTAGGGCAATCTCATTTTAAAGACAGAGAATCCAACTCTCACATCGACTAAACACCATAGTCACGCTCTGAAAAAGCACTAATTCCAACACTAGTTTGGTTCAATATTTCCAAGATTGATTTCTGCCTTATTTATGTAATTTATTTTTCTGTTCACTTGGGAGCTGATATTTATTTATTTTTTTCAATTTCCATTTTTACTTTCTATAAAATAGGAACCCCATTATGTTTGCACTTTCTTCAACTGATTGACATCCCATTGAATAATTAACTAAAATTTGCAAACACCAAGTAGAAGGCACTAAACATTTGTGTAAAATTTGATCCCATTGCTAAAAAGCCTCTGCAAAACTATGGTTACAAGAGCCGCCAAGAAAAACTACATGTCTAACAATCTGTTAAAAATTATAAAAATAAAAAAAAAACCTACAAAACAAAATTTTCACTTGTCTTTAATTTGTTCATTCTCCGATACAATTAAATTGTGTGTTACTCATTTTTTTTTTTATTTGAAAAACAAGATCACACTTAGTTTTATCATCACAAGTCCATGGCAGGAGAACTAAACGAGACAGCACTTTCCGTGGGCGCTGGCGAGTGCGGATAACAAGCTTTCTTCAACTCATTATACCTCTCAATATCGAAATTTTGAGCCTTGATTAAGCGCTTCTGCTTGGCGCTAAACCGGCTTTGGAAAAAGCCCTCGAAAGAGGGCTCTTTGGACGTTCTTAGGAAGAATGCATATCCACCCATGAAATACATGGACGTAACGTAAAAGCAGATAGGTTCCATAACATCCCATGAGAGCTCCCAGAAGGTTAGCCTCATGAAGGCCGCTGTTTGGACAATCAGATAGCCTAATCCGCACCACAGCTCCCGTTGCACGAGCGATTTTGCTTTTCTGTCAATGGCTGCCTTGTGTTTCTCCATTTCTTCGAGTTCCTCCTTGGTCGTTGGATCATCAGGGCTGTGGGGTGAGGGCACAGGGATTAGGCCTCGAATGGCTTTCACCACCTGTATCCACAAAAATTGTACACAACATTTGGGTAAATATGGCTCGACTTCGCACCTCTATTTCTTAATTAGAATGACATTGGCATTTTCACTTGACAGAAACAAGAAAAACAAGACTTCGCTAAGTTTAAACACCACGTCTGGTTAGTGTTAAACTGAAAACTTCGAATCTCTATTTCAAACTCAAGCCCCCACGCAAGACTACCCCCAAAACGTTCTTTTGACACAACATAGTTACTCTGCTTTGGAGGATAATCTTGATTTGATTATCCAATCTCTAACAGATCATGGATTTTACCAAAATCACAAAACACTCTCATCAAAGCAATTACTCATAGTTACCAATAAAAATCTCTTCAGGGTTCTCCCTTTTAAATAAGCTGAAACTAGATCTAGATAACATATTTTATTCAATTCACAAACCACTTCTATCTAAGGTTATCTTCTGTTCAACAATTAACGGGTGAGTTTTAAAATGAATTTCGAGAAGGGTTTTTGCTTTAAATTGGTAGTACTCCACAACATTTGGAGGTCCTTTTCATTTTCATCAGTTTCTTCAGAAAAGAATCAGCTCTCTCTCTCTCTCTCTCTCCTCCAAAAGCAAAGTTAGCGGACCTTTTCTTCCTCCGCAACACTCAAACTGTATTTTCTTTACCCTCATTTGGTTCTTGGATTTTAGTAAGGTAAAAACAAAGAAAAAAAGGTCTTTACTTTCATTTTTAATGCTTTTTATTTTTTTTCTACTTTTTCTCCCCAAAATCATTGTTCCAAAAATAGCATTAGGGTTAAAGATGAAGGTGTTCCGGAGCTTTTCTTTTTTTTTTTTTCCCCTCTTATATTTTCAGGAATGAAAATAATCTGCATTGATCTGAGATCCACCCCATAATAAAAGTCATCATCTCGTTTTAAGAGATCTGGGTGCGAAACATTGTTTCACTTTCCTGTGGAAGAGACAAGAACACACACATAATAAAGAAAAAATTCATCAGTTTTCGGTAGTCTCCACATCAAAAATTGAAAAAACGCAAATCAAATCACCAAGAAAACTAGGCATTCATCAGATCTGTAACCAACAACCAACATAGTTTAGAATTTGGAGTAGTATCAAAATTCAATCAACAAATAATCCACAATGTCAACAGAGAATCACAGAAAGAGAAAATTGAAGGAGGGACCAACCTGTTCAGGCCTGAGGAACACGGCGTCTCCAAGAACAATCACGCTCCCGGATTGATCAAGCATCTTAGCGAATTCGACCCCTTGATCCACACTCGAGCAGTCCTTGGCACAAATCTCCATGAATTCAGAATATGAGACACAATCCTTCTGAATCTGCCGCAGCCTCGACTTCACTGCTTCAAGCTGCGACAGTTTCAGAATCTTCACCGCATCCTTCACAGTCAACTTCCCCTCCGGCGACTCCTCCGCCGCAGCCGCGGCGGCAGGCCTCAGGCAGTCAAGCCTGATCCTCTCTCTGGCAATGTCCATTTCCCGGAGCTTCTCCAGAAGCTTCTCCCCCGTGGGAAGGAAGCGCAGCTCTGGCGCCGCCGCCCCCGAGCGGCTGTGGATGTACCGCCGGAACATCCCGTCGTCTCCGGGATCAGGGGCGAGATTGTTCGAATTCGGCGTCGTTTTGTGATTCAGCGATTTGGCTTGCGCGGCGGTGCATGCCGGCGAGCAAACCCGGCAGTTGATCAAGGCGGCGTTGGTGATTCTTGATATTCCGAAAAGGCTCTGCGCTAGTGTTTTCTTGAACGCCATTGCTGAGCAACAACAATATTTTTGAACACGAGTTCCTCGAGAGAAAATCGTGGAAACGACAAAGAACTGAAGAAATGGGGCAGGGTTAGTTTGTTTTGAAAGGTTTTCTCAATGCGTTTGAATTGGTTCAACAATTGAGAACTATTGTCTATATATAGCTGCCCAAGAGAAGTATGACTAATAAATAAATAAAATTACCTCAAAAATTGTAATTCTATTCCTAGTGAGAGAGAGAAGAGAGAGAGAGAGAGAAAAATTCGTCAGACACTAGCCCAAGAAAGTGGAATATTCGCACAAAAACGGGTAAATTTTCATATATCTCATCTCATATATCGTGACTCGTGAGTAGGAAAGTGAAAATCACGGGAATTGGTTTCATCAGCCGACACGTGGTTGGCTAATCAGCACCGTTGAATTAGTGAGTCTTAAATATCATATACACGTGTTAATCGTGCAGTGGGTGGAAGCGAGACGTGTTCAAGGTAAAAAAATAGTCCCGAGCACAGAGGATTGGTGACGTGGCTGGATTATTTGTTTTACTTAAAAAAAAATTGGAAAATCCGAAAGTGGCGGAGCGGTAATGACTTGACCGGAATATTTCCAAATTTACACGAAAACGTGTCGCCACATCACATTCCGGTGGATACATATCCGAAGACCCGAACCCGGTAGTGTAAATGGGTATCCGATTAGCTGTCTCGCGAGATATCGGAACATGCGGCGTAACTTAGTCAAAGTGTTAGTGTGAGCTTACGCTATTTCCAGCCTGTCGCCCTCTTCCTTTATCGGGATATACATACATATACATATGATATATTACATCCCTTTTTCCTCTAGTGTAAAATAATGATGTATTGATTGTTCGGACTTAGGAGAAAATTTTTATGATAAGACTTTTAAATTACTTTATTCATTATTAGTGAAACTTTTGTATATTAGAGTTTTAGGAATAATTACATTTCTCCTTTGAATTTTGATATAGTTACAACTACGAGTAAACCCTTTAAAAAGGTTACATATACTCGAAAATTTTTTATATGAATTGAGTATATGACTCTACTCATACATCATGCGATTCAAATTCAGTTATGTGTTATATGTATTTTATAAAAAATTTAATACATAACACGTAGCTGAATCTGGACCGCAGTGTGTAAACAACCGATCCATGGAAGAAGAACCCCATATATTCTCAACTCTAATAGATAGGCTACATTTGGTAGAAGTTTAGGTGTAGAATTATATTGATATTCTATCCATAATTATTGACGTGGCGTTATTTCGACCGGGAATCCGATCCCTTTCTCCGAACGGCCAAACTGATAATTCCCCCTCAAACTTGCGATCGAAATCGCTCTCGTCTCAGTCGACCCAGTGGCTATTGCATACCACCGGGATCGCCCGTCGGCTTTTGTGGTCGACTAGGTTATCGACCAGGACCATACCGGGTCGAACGGCTCCCTGCTGGCATTTAATGCCCCGTCAGTCTAGGTATGGGGCAGCCACCTAATCCCATACCTCATTAATGGGGCGCCAGCTATAGCCTACGGACCCTACCCCTAGGTCTACCAGTCGCCCACGTCGGCCCTCAACAACCCGCATGGCCTGCGGGGCCCACGGGACCCGATCTACCTGGACATGGTATAAATACCCCCTCATTTATGGTAAGATGGATTTTTTTTGATGAGACCTGGTATCCTTACTCTGCTCAAATATTTACATAACCGATCCGCTGACTTAGGCATCGGAGGGTCTTAGCCGAGACCCTTCTCGGCTAGCTCACGTCGCCATTCCCTTTTTGCAGGCCATCTTTCCCTTCGAACTACAGCATATACCGAGTCGACCAGAACCAAATTCGACCCGCATCATTTGGCGCCGTCTGTGGGAAAATAAAAAAAACACTGCAACAAAGGTAGAAGAGATGGTGACAACCAGAAGAAACCCCTCCAGAGCCCGGAGTACGCCAGCCGTAGGTGAGGATCAACACTCGGTCCATGATATTCCCCCACCTCCACCACCGGTGGTCAACCTTCCCGCAGCCCAAGCGGACTTGGCGGGCTCCTCCCGAGCGCAGGCGAATGCCCCGCTCACGGCCGCCAATACCGACCACAGGAGCCGGGCACGGTTTCCACAGGCGGGGACGACCTCACATGCTCCCGACACGGAGGAAATGATAACCATCCCCCTCGAGAGTTTGAGGGACTTTGTCGGCCAATGCAACCTACAAGCTTTTGAGAGGCTCAAGGAGAGCATCGGTCGAGCCAACCTTGGGTCCAATAGAGCAGCGTTGCCTACCGACCGGATGGTCCCGTCCCGTCAGACTTCAGGTCGGGAGGCAAGTTTCCGGTCGTCCCGAGAAGAAGAAGAAGACGCCGAGTCAAGCCGCCACGACCGGGTTCCCCGTCGCCAGTACCCGGATTTGGGGCGCCCTTACAGGGCCCCCGCCCTGGGGAATTTGAGGGCTGACCCTGCCCTCAGGGAGCTCGAGCAGATGAGAAGCCAACTCTACCACCTTACTCAGAAGATCGCCTATCTCGAACGCCCGGAAGGTAGGGCGGAACCGTTCGACGGGCAGGGATCCTCCTCCGATCGGTATCATGGGCGGAGGCAAAGGCCTTTGCCCACCACATAAGAGAAGAAAAGGTCAGTCTCCATGACCGAGTCCCGGTCAATCTCCCCCACTATGACGGGAGTTCCGACCCTGATGACCACTTGTTGCAGTTTGAAAACGCCATTAACGTGTACCGTTTATCGAACAGAATGATGGCCAAATTCTTCGCCACCACTCTCTTCGGGGTGGCTCGACAATGGTTCGCCCGGCTCGAGCCCGAGTCGATCCACTCCTTCGAGGAGCTGGCTGACCGCTTCTTACACCACTTCGCGGCCAAAAAAGACACCAAGCTCCCCCATACCCACCTTCACGGTGTCCGACAACAGGAAGGGGAGTCCCTTCGGGACTTCATGACCCGCTTTAACAATGAGGTCTTGCGGGTCGATGACCCCCGGATCGATTTTGTCAACTTTGCCCTCTACATAGCCCTCCGACACGAAGACTGCGCCAAAGCAATCGTCCTCAAGCCGCCTCGTTCGATGAGGGAACTCCAAACACTGACCTCAGTTTCATGATCTCCGAGGAAATGCATCATATCAAGCACGGGGATAAGAAGGAGAAAGACCAGAAGGAGAAAAAGGAAAAAGGGGGCAAATAAGAAGGGACAAAGACCAGCGGGAAAAGAAAGGACTCTCCGATCAACCGATACTCCGATCTCACCCCCCTGAACTCTACCCGAGGCCACATCTTTTCGGTGGCAGATTAGAAGCTGTTCAAAAAACCGAACAGGATAGCCGAGGGGAAAGGGGCAAGAAAATCGGGAAAGTATTGCGCTTTCCACAAGCATATGGGCATGTCACGGACGACTGCTATGCCTTGCAGAACGAGATCGAGCGGCTCGTTCGAAAGGGCCTTCTCAAGGAGTTCGTGGCAGCCCACATGGAAGCACCAACCCAACGGGAGAGGTCCCGATCCCCACAGTCCCCTCCAGCAAGCCACAAAGGATCCCCATCCCGTAGAAGCGGCAAGGAGCCGGTCGACAACAACCTCCCGACCGGAGGGTTCATCAACACCATCGCCGGCGGGCCGAACGGCGGCGACTCCCGATCAAGCCGGAAGCGCATAATGAGGAAGTTGGAGCAAGGAAAATCGAGCCCACAGGTTCCTGATCTGGCCTACCATGTCAACCACATCGAATCCAACACTATTGTGTTTAGCGATAGGGATATTGATGTAAGCCGACCATCGGGAGAGGGTGAGTCACCCGATGTCCCGATGGTCGTTACCACTGACGTGTCAAATTTTGCTATTGGCACGCACTTTAGTTTGATAATGGAAGTTCCGCCAACGTTCTTTTTACCTCCACTTTGCAAAAAATGAGCTTAGGAAAAATAGACATGCAGCCGGTTCACACTCCCCTGGTCGGATTTGGGGGCTCGAAAATAGTTACGATCGGCATAGTTCGGATGCCGACCTTCATTGGGCGAAGCACACCCCGAAGGCAAACTCTTCTCGTAGACTACCTCATCGTCGACGCATCCGTTCGCATAAAACCTGATATGGGAAGGCCGGGCACTTAATCAATTCGACGGCGGTAGTGTCGACCTAACCATCTCAAAATCAAGTTCCCCACCCCAGCGGGGGTCGGGGAAGTCAAATGCAACGTGCGAGACGCTTGGAGGTGCTACACGGTTTACTGGAGAAAGAAAAGAGCACAATCTTCTCCGTCGATTTCACCATCGATCCACATCGACCCTTGATCCCCCTGAAGGATCCTCTTCGCGAAAGCGAAAAAACGAGGGAGGAGTCCAGGATCGAGCCGATCGGGGACCCAAAAGTTATCGAGCTGGTTCCCGGCAACCCCGAAGAAAGTGACCCGGATCGGCTCGCACTTGGGAGAGGCAAGGGAGGTGATGTTGATCGATTTTTTTGAGAGAAACGTCGATGTTTTCGCGTGGGGTCCCTCGGATTTTCCAGGGATCGACCCTGAAGTGATGTACATCGCTTGACGTCGATCCGACCCGCCAAACCGGTCCAACAAAAGAAGAGGACCTTCGGGAGAAGAACGGAACAAGATAATCGCGGAGGAAGTCAAACAAGCTCATTGAAGCGGGATACATCGTCGAAATTCAGTATCTGAAATGGCTGTGCAACCGTGGTCGTGGTTCCCAAGCGCTCGGGAAAATGGCGTATGTGCAACGACTTTACCGACCTAAATAAGGCCTATCCAAAAGATCCCTATCCGCT
>JAOWBU010000342.1:0-25179 GCA_026212405.1 Petrea volubilis
TTACATATCAAAATTTATATTTTAAATTAATGTTTATAAATTTTTGCTTATGTTTATATAAAAATTTAATTTAAAAAAAATATTTACATATTATAATATTTTTTAAAATAAAATATGTATAATAGAACAAAAATCCCCTTGAGGGTAAAATAGTCATTTAATATGGTCAAATACCTATTTTACTTCTGAAAGGCAATTTTGGTAGTTCAATTTTTTTTTGGACTAATGGGAGGTGTAATTTGTAATTTCTCCCTCGATTCAAAGGAGTAATTGTAATTTCTCATAGATCAGGGTATTTTTTATAAATAGAGGATATTTCATGGGAGTTAAATGTAATTCACCCTACAAAAAATAAAACTTCTAACACAATCAAAACCATAAAAAAGTAACACAATCTTATTAGTTATCCCAGATTATGATATTAAGAAGAACCAAATATAAGGGATTGCAAAATACAATTGACTACAAACTTACTCTCTTGTTCCCTTTTATTTGTCATTTAAAAAAATTGTTTCAAAATATTAGTCATTTTTCGCTATTCAAAATTGTATTTTATTATTATTTTTTCATATATACCCTTTCACTTTAGTAAGGTGTTATGTGTAATTTTTTTAAAAAAAATTTAACAACTCACTAATAAAATAATTAACTAAAAGAACATTTTAATCCTATTAACCTAAAATTATGATTATTAATTGCCCTTCTTAATTTTTTAAAAAACTTTAAATGATAAATAAAAGAGAAATGAGGGAATATCATCATGTTTTAACTTTTATTCATAATTTACAGTCAAGTATAAGATAAACTTATGAATAACGCCTATATTGCCCAAAACTATTGAATAATCGCAATTTCCACCTCATTTTGGTTCTATATTTTTCTTCCAAAATTAAATTCCTCCTATAAACTACACTTAATTGCGTTTTTAAAAAAATACAATAAAAAGAGGTGAAATTTTAAGTGGTTTTTTTTTTCCTTGAATAAAATTCCCTCTCTCTCTCTCTCTCTCTCTCTCTCATTGTGCGTGTGTTTTGTCCATGTAAGTTAAAAGCCAAATTGTAGTAGGAAGTGTGTGGTATGAGTTGTTGACCTAGAGTGAAGAAGCGGATAGGCAGCGACCATGATAACATGGAGGGTCTGTCGCCACTCACAACTCCCCCTTCTCTTCGGATTATCAAGCCTAAACCTAACCGCACCAACCGTACCTTCACCACCGCAACCCTTCGCCTCAGCCTCTGCTCTGCTTCGCTATCCACCGACCCGCAACTCGGCCCTGGATCACTCGGTCACCGACCCGGCCCGATTCCTTCCTCCCATCCTCCACCAGGTAATTCCGCTTTCACTCCCTGAATTTTGTATATTTTCCCCTTGTTTTTGGGTGTTTCGGGATGGGGGTAGGGTGGGGTTTTCGTTTTGTGTGTGTGTGTGTGTGTGGAGGTGGTACTGAGGGAAACAAGGATTTATGGAAGTATGAAATATATACATATGTGTGGTGTGTGTATAAGGGGTGGGGGTGGTATTGAGGAAGAAAAGAGATTAACGGAAATTTTTATTTTATTTTTATATGCAGGAGTTTGAATGGGAAAAGCTTGTGTATTTGGATAACGCTGCCACATCGCAGAAGCCTGCGGTGGTGTTGAACGCTTTGCGGAATTATTATGAAGCTTATAATTCTAATGTTCATCGGTGGGATTCATTATTTGAGGTAGGAAGGAATAGATTGTTGTGGATCTTTATGTAATTGTTTTTCATAGATCTTTGTAATTTCATCATCTTTGTGTTTCTGAGTAGTGCTAAGGCAACAGATGAATATGAATTAGCGAGCAGAAGGTTGCGAATTTATAAATGCGTCAGAGAGTAGAGAGATTGTGTTTACAAGAAATGCTACTGAGGCCATCAACTTAGTGGCTTACAGTTGGGGCCCTCAAATTGAAGAAGGGAGATGAGGTTAGAGTTAGCTTCTTGTGATTTTCTTTTGTGTCGTTTACTTTTAAATTCAGCACATTGATGACTGTGATTTAAGTTGGATTAGATGGCTACTTGACTGAGAAGTGTGCAGTTGTGATTAAAGTAGGAATATTTGCATTGGGGGGTTATAAGAAAAGCAACAATTATATTGCTTAGCTATTCATGTTCTGTTGTCACCTAGTCAGATAATTTTTGTTGTGGCCTGTTTTCTAGTTCTTTGAGGGCACATATCAGTATCAGCTCTTACAGCAAAATTACGTGAAGGAGGCAATTGAAAACGTCATCTTTGTGATTTGTAGTCTCAAAGAGTGCCCTCATTTTATTCTGTCATCCTCTCAACCTGCAATTAAATGTTGACCGACATACTTGTTAAATAATGCAACTTTTAGTGTATGCATGAATTGTATAATTGATGAATAACTTCCTTGACACTGGATCTAAAATAGGCACAGGCTAAATAATGAATTACATTCATCTCTCACTCACCTGATACGTCTTAAGGCTTTAGTTAAGGTATCATGTAAGCACAATGATTGAAACCAACACTTTTCTAACTTTTGGGTGAGAATGAGAATCATGAGTGTCAGACCGGTCGATTTTGATTATTATTATTATGTGATTCCCCAAAAAAGTTCAGAAAAAGCATAAAGCTTTTGGGTTAGTTATACTCCAATCCTTGTTTCTTTTGCAAAAGATAGGACACATAATGGACAATGAAATAAGGTGCAAGCATGAGGTAAACATGAGGTATGCAATGAGTACCTCGAGATATCCCCGTATGTGTACTTTCTTCTATTTTCTTGTGTATATTTGTGTGAAATTCACGTCATTTTATCACTGTAATGTTTGTTAGACTAGCTAAAAATTGCGTGATTCACAACTTCCAGGTTGTACTTACCGTTGCGGAGCATCACAGTGCTATTGTTCCTTGGCAATTTGTAGCTCAAAAGACTGGTGCAGTTTTAAAGTTTGTAAGTTTAACAGAAGATGAAGTTCCAGATGTAGAGAAGCTAAGGGAAACTCTCTCGAGGCAGACAAAACTTATTGTTGTTCACCATGTCTCAAATGTGCTGGGTGAGTGGACTGTCTTCTAGTTGCAGCGAATACTATGTGAGAGAATGACTAACCAGGGGCTGTTATATGGAACTTAACTAAACTAAGAACACTAGCTTTAGCATCCATGATTTGGATTACACGGCTTGTGAATCTGCTGAGAGTTATAAATGTGTTCGGAAGAAAGGACCCTTTCTGTACTGTCGGATTCATGTTCAGTGTCTGACTGATGTTAGTTTGCTTGCCATGTCATTTTCTCTGTGCATTAGACTTTTTAATATTTATTAGGACTTAGTTGGTTTGCTAATTAGAGCTGCTACTCTGCCAAGTAAACCAATAATATTTTGAGAGATTCTATATATGAGAAATCAGAGAGAGAAACAAGGTGCTATATAAATTATGCTAAAAAAAAACAAGAGCTTGTAGGCACTCTAATGCATGGTTGTAAGTTAAAAATTTATTTCATGAAAAGCATCAGCCTGGAGAAGCTCCCAGCTTTCTGTTTTGTTGGGGTTCAATCTCAAAATATCTCAAGACCTCTACTTCTTCTGACGTTGTATCCTAATAAAAGCCCCTTTTTATAAAATGATGGGGCTCAACTTTTGTGTATTAGCTTCACATTATTGCTTTGTGGAATTTCTAAAATGGATTATGGCTCAAAGTGGAATATCAGGTAAACTATTTTGCTTTTGACTTATGGTTAAATGTTTATCCGTTAAACCTGGTAAAGATTTTGGTTGAGACCAAATCTACTGGGTGTTTAGTATTGGCGGGGTGTTAGAAAATTATTTTCACAAAAATCTATTGCTAAATTTCCTATATCAATTTTTTAACTCTGAGCCCAGTATTCTGTTGAAGCTCCCAACTGATATTTCTTTTGTAAGTCACTTATTTCTTCTTTTCTTCTTCCACAGCTTCTGTTCTTCCAATTGAGCAACTTGTAAGTTGGGCACACGATGTTGGAGCCAAAGTGCTTGTAGACGCTTGTCAAACTGTTCCTCATATGGTGGTTGATGTTAAGAGCCTTGATGCTGATTTTCTGGTTGCTTCTTCTCATAAGGTGAAGTCCTTTCCATACGCATTAACACTCAAGTCTTCTAAGTAAGTATTTGAAGTGAAGAAATAATCATGCTTCAGATGTGTGGGCCTACAGGCGTCGGGTTCTTATATGGAAAAATGAGCTCTTGTCTGCCATGCCTCCTTTCTTAGGTGAGTTTCTTGTTTTTCCGTGATGAGGCATTCCTGTTTTTGTCTTACTTCTGAGTCTAAATAATTCTTGTCAGAGTCGTTTCATTTCTAGAGTTCTGGTGATTAGTTTATCAAGGGTGTGCCTCTAAAACCTGTGTGTCATTATTATCAGGTGGTGGTGAAATGATATCGGATGTATTTTTGGACCATTCAACCTATGCTGAACCTCCATCCAGGTCGGTGTCTTATACACTGTTGACTCAGATTGGCTGTTAGAACTGTTGACCACACTCAATTTATTTTCACAGAATTCTAATTTTCTAACATTCTCGCATAGTTCTAACAATAAAGCATGACTTTCCTGTGGTTTCATGTTACATCCATGCGGAGATGGAATTTTTGCTGTAAAGTTTTGTCTTGAACAGGGATAGCTAATGCTGTTTTTTCCCTACTATGAAAGTTGTTCCGCACCTGTTTTAAGACACTGTTTTGGAGAGAGGCAGCATGCTTTCTATACCTCTTATATTTATATGAAGTTCCTCTTTCTACTTATTGAAAGCGCACCAGATATTTCTAGGCTCTCACAAAAAGTGTAAATTTTTTAAAATTGCCATGAAATGATAAAGTATTGATAGGCTCAAATTATCTTGGGCCAAGTTTAGATTTGGAGAATCTTTGGATCATCATATCGCTAGCATGAAGTTCTTGAATGGTGAATAGGATATCTCTTGAATAGTGTTATGAAGCCACTTTTCTAGACATTGAGATTTTAAGTCGGACAATATTTCAAATTTGTACTGAAAGCATTCAAATCCAAGTGTCCTTGTTTGTTCATGTCACTTAAATATTATTGAGGACTCATATATAAGTTTTCTGGACCAATGTACTTGATAAAATTGTTTTTCTCTGATGATTAGCTATATCTAGGAAGGATCAACTATGTGATATGTATACCGTCACTCCTGTTGCTTACTTCATTCCTTCCTTGCGGGCTGGCAACTTTGGTGTCTCATTCACTAAAGCCAACATTGTTTGTGTAATCTGGCTGTACATTCTATCCTAAACTGGCTCTGAACTCTGATCTATATTATATAAACAACCTTTAAAACATCCAATTGATTGAATGATATAGATATTTGGGTATTGGATTTGTTTGCTTTTACTTTGTTCTGGTAACTGAACCCATTATCGTTTGCTGATATGTTTTTGTCATAAAATACTTTCTGATGAGATCAGATTTGAGGCTGGGACTCCTGCCATTGGGGAAGCCATTGGGTTGGGGGTAGCAATCGATTATTTGTCAGGAATTGGAATGCAAGAGATTCATGAATATGAGGTAAATTTTGATCCGAACATCCGTAGTTTACAACTTTACATGAAAATAAAGTGTCGTTTTCTCTCAAGCGATTTGACTCCATGATTGTCTTGAGAAATTCATTCTTAATTTAGTTGACTTTTTTGAGAAAGGTTTTTTCTTGTACATTTTATTTTGGGTGCAGTCAATATTGCCTCCTGCTAGTGTGCATTGGAAATAAAATTGACTCAGAAAACTCTTTGTAGTTTTAGTTTTATGTTTGAATGCTGTTAATTCCTATAGAATATTTTGTCATCTGAAGTTTCAATATGTCTATTATAACATGCATTTTTTTTTCTCTCTTCATTGCTCTGCTACTCTACCTATTCTTTGTTTTCAATTAAATTCATATCCTCATTCTAATATATTACGAATCACCTAAATAAGATAGAACAATGATACTTATGTTCAACATGGCTGTTAGCTTACACATATAGTGGCATTTACTGCTCAATATATTGTTTGAACCATTCTTATATGATACAATCATCAGTTCTGCTTAGTGTTTGTATTCTTTGGAAACTGTATCTTTTGAGATGGTGACTTGTTGGTACGATGTAATTTAAATGACGTGATGCAAGACAAGCATAATAATAGTGGAAATTAAGTGAAATGGTGTGCTTACACCTGCCGTTTCTGTTTTGTTTTGTTTTGTTTTGTTTTTTCCCCTCAGGTAGAGCTAGCAAACTACTTATATGAGCGCTTGTCTTCGGTACCCAATGTCCGTGTCTATGGCCCAGCTCCTTCAAGAACTGTGCACAGAGCAGCACTATGTTCTTTCAATGTTGAAGATGTTCATCCAACAGATATCGCCACTTTTCTTGACCAACAGGTAGATACCTTTGTTTTTTTTTTTTGAAGTGACAGGTAGATACAATAACATTTGTCTTTGTGTTGATTTTTGTTGGGTGTCAAAGCACTGGAAAAATTAGTGAATAAAAAATCATCTGGTCAATAGTACAGAGGGGAATCGTTTCCTATCATTGTGCTTATTTTGAGGACATTTGTTTTTCAATACTCGCTCTTTCACTCTTCTTCTTCCCCCTCCTCTCTCTCTCGGTTTGGTTTGTTTTCTTCTTCTTGATAAAAAACTTGTTGACATTTTTGACCATATTGTTTTTCAGCATAGTGTAGCAATTAGATCAGGTCACCATTGTGCACAACCCCTTCATCGCTATTTGGGAGTGAATGCAAGTGCACGTGCAAGTCTTCATTTCTACAACACGAAAGAGGATGTCGATGACTTCATCCAGGCTCTCACGGACACCATCAGTTTCTTCGCATCTTTCAAGTGAAGGCCATTATCGGTAAACAAGTGGGGTAGAAAGGCGTTTATGTGACAATATTAAATGTACTGCTGTGAAATTATGGCACTGTAACAGTACCCGTCTTCTGTTAAATGTAACTTAGAATATACAAGTCCTTTGCTTTCTGAATATTTTTTTTATTATGTTTTATTTCTTTATGGATATGGCTACGTATTGCTGTGCAATTCAGGGATAATGGAAAAACACTTAAAATAGTTTGCAATCATGATGCAGGAGCATAAGAATTGTGTATGCTGTGCACTCCGTTTTATTCCCATCCTGCGAGTTTCATGCATCAAAGTTGGTATTGGGATGGATTTTTGGAGTGAGCCTGAAAAATTTAAATTTGAATTCAATAAGCTTTTTCAATATTTGAATCCGATTCAAATTCTGTAAGATTTATATTTAATACTACTTGAGTCTGAATTTGATAAAAAATCCGAAATTAGATAAAAAAAAATCCAATTCGATTAATAGTTAAAAAGACTGAAACTTTAAACTCAAGTAGCTAATAAAAAATTATTTCTTATGTAAAAAGTAAGACTAAATTAAGTAGAAAATTATTTTAGAATATGTATATAAATGAGACATTATTTTGTTGACAAAATTACTTTGAAAAAAAAAATAGTCATTATTAATTAGTATGGTTTATATTTTGCATTTTATTTAAACTACTTTACTAGCATTATATACATAAGCTTATTAATTTAATAAAAATTATTATTAAAGTTCGGATTCGAATCTTTAATGGATCATATAGTTTGACTCCGTATTCTATCAATTTATTTCGAATTATGAATATTTATAATCGGATCTAATCCTTCAAATATTTTATTCTGTCGAATATATTAAAATTTGGATCGGACTCAAAATGGGATGACTTTTTATTCACTCATTTACATTTAAATGCAACGAGTCGAAATGGGATGAATATATGTTAATGTGGCTATAATCTGTCTAAATTTGGTTAAATTGTATTTATAGTTTAATCAGATTCGAAATGGGACGCTCGAATCGAACAAATTTGTTGTGACAACCTTGCAAAACTTGAGATGAAAAATGTAAGAGACAATGGATGAGATAAACGATGCTAGGTTGCATTAATAGACTATTCTAATTCAAGATTAATTGAATAAACTGACTCAAACATGTCAATGCATAAGCCCAAAATACATACAACGGATACTACCAAACCAAATTGATAGTCTGCCGCGCAGGACGAATTATGGCCTAATAACACTTCAAAATGGGGTTACATCGATATTTTATTTCGAGCTTGGTGAGTTATGATTATAAATGATGATGCCTAAATCCGTCGTCGAATACAGAGGCTCGACCCTATGAGGTATTGTCTTGCACCTTGAAACGGTGGGGTTTTATCCTTTGATGAAAAGGCATCTAACAAGGCATGAGGGAAGAATTGGGGCTTATAAGCTTGCCAAATCTCTAGACTCTTTTCGATATGGGACAAGAATATGGTACCAGCAAGAACCTTTTCGAAGAGGTGTTGAATTAAACTAGCTAAACTAATTTGAGTTCATTGTAAAATTCAAAAATTCAAAGAAGCATGGACTTCTTGAGTTGGATTTCATTCAAGTGAGTGTAGATTGATTTCTCCCGTAGGTCTTTTTGCTCCTTTTATAGAGTTGGCTATCAACTAACTCTTTTCGTTTGTGCATAGAAATTCTCGTTCATATCATTCTCTGTCCTTAACTCCAATGCATGTCGGGTTTTGACACTTTATTCATGTCAATCGTCCCACATTTAGACATGTGGATATTATCTCTAACGAATCTATCATTTAATTTTGGGCAATTGGCATATTGCACCCTCTAAACATACTTAATTGGCATTATACACCATAAAATTGAAATTTTGGCATTTTGCACCCTTGAAAATACATTAGCTTGGCACTTTACACCCTCCACCATTCCTATTACAATTTTCCACTAGAAATAATATTCCGGCCAAAATTAAAAGGGCAACTTTGATAGTTTATATAAAAATAAATAAATAAAGTAACAAATTGAACGTCGACTTCTTCCTAAAAACTTGGATACAGTACAGAAAAATTGTAGAAAGAATGAAAGGCGAAAGAACTCATATAGACGGCTTGAGTGTTTCTCAATATCTCTTCAACTTTTAACCTAATTTCTAGCAAACTGAAGAATCTTGACTATTGAAGTTGGGTAATAAGCTATCATGAAAATATTAAAAGAAGATGATGACAACGAATGGGCATTTCATATTGAGAATATACAATAAAATATTCTTTTGACTACTTTAATTTTGTTGGTTTTTTATTGAATTATGGGCTATCGCACACAAGTTCGTATTATTGTCATTCAATGATAATTTTATTTCTCGAGGCTATGATGTGCTTTTAAAGTGATAGCAAACACGGCTTGCCAAATTGAATCAATTTTTCACTTGTGAGGGTATTGAATTTAATATGAATTATTGGTAATATGTATGCCAAGTTTTGAACTTATAAGATTATCTTTTGGTTTTCAGATTATCTTCTGAATTTTAGAGATTTTTTAATTTTGGCCAAAACATTATTTCTAGTTGAAATTTTTTATGGGAATGGATTGAGGGTGCAAAATGTCAAACTAATATATTTTCAAGAGTGTAAAATACCAAAATTTAAAATTTAAGGTACATAATACCAATTAAATATATTTAAAGGGTGCAATGTGTCAATTTCCCTTTAATTTTCGGAATTCACGCAATCCTGTACAATCTTTCGAATTCGCATGGACAAGTAACAAATTAGCACACACCAGTTTTTCACCACTATGTATTAAAAATGGATATTTTGGATCAAAACATTTGTACACATTTTATGGTTGATTTTTATCGGGAATGCGATTTGATTTGTAGAATCGTGTCACATTTTGATGGTAAGGACTTCTAGGATTGACTTCTGCGGTTTTGCATCAAACACTAAGGCTTTGTTTGGTTCTGATGAGGCCAAATCCACCCTGGCCACGTACGCGCCTCCTCAGCTTACACGTCGGATCCTGGTCAGCACATGCCGCCATCCCCCTATCGCCGCGTGTCAGGCCTATCCCGATCAGGCCCAGTCTTTTTCTTGACGGCCTTGTTCGGCCAGAGCTCGCCACACCCCCTCGATGAAACGACATGTTCGATGTCCACCATATTTTCTCCTCGGAGTCAATACTCCTCGAACAAGGAACGCACCCCACGCGCCCGCAGCGCGTCCTGACGAGTGCCCGTTACCAGCAACGGGATTGGGCCAACCTAATTCTGGCCCGGCCCACCTATTTTTTATTATTATAAATAGTACGACGACACTAGTCATTGGGTAAGACAACTTTTATCTACTAATACGCTGAACATTATTTACTGTTCACCTGCCCGAATTCTGACTTGAGCGTCGGAGGGTCTTCGCCGGAGACACTTCCGGCTAGTCTCACGTGTGCTCCATCCTTGCAGAACAGGACCCGACCAGCATTCAGTCACCCTTACTCGGATATACCTGACCGGATTCGGACACTTACTCCCAGGACGAAGTGACGTGTACCGCAGGACAAAATCCGACCACATCATTTTGGCGCTAGAAGGAGGGCCTACTCGAGCAAGTGAGAAAATGGTAAACACGCGAAGGACTGGAACAGAGTCGATGGCCCCACAATCCACCACCAATCCGGGCCCCGAGACTCAAACCAACCTACCCCACGCCATTCCGCAAGTCACTGGGCCAGCACCTACCCCTCCCGCCGGGCAGAACCTCGTCGTTCTAACGGCGGATCAGTTTAATACGCTCTTACACGAGATCAGGCGGATGAACCCAGTCCCCGCCCCGGTTGCCACTGCTGAAGACCCTCATCCCATGAGGGAGGAAATTCGCCCCCCGCGAGGTGTTCGGGCAACCGACGCCGAGCGGGATGATGCGCGGGTGCGCGAACGGATCCCCCCGACAAGGGAGGTCCGCAGAGAGAGACGGCCCCCACCTCCTCGACTGGCGGAGGAAGTCGACGAATCCTCTGTGGGGGCATCCTCCGGACACCCTGCACGGAGTCACAGAGAGCGGTTGGAGGAAATCTCCCACCAGGCCACAGAGATCCAGAGGAAGATCGATGAGGTCCGCCGCGGCGAAAGATCCCGTGATGATGTTGGGGAACTTTCGCATCGGATGGAAGACCTTAACCGGAAGCTCGAGGAGGTATCTCACCGCTCCGGACAGGGGTCGGCTCAGCGATACTTTGTGCCGGACGAGGCAGACCCGCTCACCGCAGACCTTCAACGAGCCCGAGCACCCAGAGGGATCCGAATCCCGACCGACCTGCCCCGATACAATGGAGAAGCGGATCCCAAAGAACACCTAATACAATTCAAACACGCCATGCGCGTGCACATGATCGACGACGACTTCGCCGCGAAGTTGCTGGTTACGACTTTTCAGGGAGTAGCCTCGCAATGGTACGTCCGCCAAGCCCCAGGTTCGATCAGAAGTTTCGCCGATTTGGCGATAAAGTTCGTCAACCATTTCCAGACGAAAAGCCTAGCGAAGCTGCCCCCATCCCATTTGCATAAGATTCGGCAAAAGGAGGGTGAGTCTCTGAGGGACTTCTTTAACCGATTCAACACCGAGCTGCTCAAGGTCGAAAGCGTCCAGATGGACTTCCTCCTCGACGTAATCATGGGGGCCATCCGAAATCAAGCATGCTCGGACCATTTGGCCAGGAAGCGCCCTGCCACCATGGAGAAAGTCATGTCCATCGCTCAACAACACATGAATGTTGAGGACATGAGGTTTAAAAGGAGGCCAGAGGTCGGGGAAAGGAAGGACCGACGACGAGACAACGAGCTCACCCCGTTGGTCATGTCGAGGAAAGAGATCTTCGCCACAATCAACGCCAGCGACCCGACGGTTTTCCGAAGACCAAGGAAGATCCAGGACGCGGACGGAGCCCCCCCGAGAGGAAACAAATATTGTGCGTTCCATAAGCAAGTGGGAAATCATGACACCGAGGGCTGCTATGCCCTCAAGAAAGAAATACAGCGCCTCATCGACCTGGGCCGTCCGGAGATCAAGAAATACGTGAAAAAGCAAGGACAGGGTCGCCAGGGTGAGGGAAGCCGCCGATGTAACTCCCCGTCCACCATGGACGATGAACACGAGCCGCTGAAGAGGACTCGGTCTCGCTCTCCTCGACGAGATTACACGCCATCCGGTCGGGACGACAAACAACCTGCCACACAGGATAACCTCCCGGTCAGGGGGATGATCCACACCATTGCGGGAGGACCTAGTGGTGGAGACACTAAGAGCAGAAGAAGACAGGTGGAGAGGCGCCTCGACCAGGCCCGATACCGTATCGAAGAGCGCTACTACCATGAGAGGCTGCACGTCAACACCGTATCAGAGGTAGCGACGCCGACGTCGGAGTCACTCGAATTCTCCGATCTTGATCTTGCACACATCCCGAAGACAGAAGGACTGGAGGACACACCGGATTACCCAATGGTCATTAATTTGGACGTAGCCAACTACTCCGTGGCAAAGACCCTGATCGACAATGGGAGCTCCGCCAACATCATCTTCGCCAACACCTTCGCCAAGATGGACTTAGGAGGATACACGCTCTCCCCCGTGCAGACCCCTCTCGTCGGCTTTGGGGGTTCCGAGGTGGTCCCTCTCGGGATGATTCAACTGCCCACCTCGTTGGGGGAGGCCCCGAAAAGAAAGACTATGATGGTCCAGTATCTAATAGTTGATGCTCCGTTTGCTTACAACATCATCCTCGGGCGACCCGCTCTTAATGCGTTTAGGGCGGTGGTGTCCACGTACCACTTAAAGATGAAGTTCCCCACGCCCGCGGGGGTCGGGCAAGTCACATGTCGGATCCTAGACGCCTGGAAGTGTTACTCGGCCTCCGTCGAAGGGAAGAAGCCTCCAACACCCCGACTAGTCGAAGCAGCCGCTTCACGAATGGACATCCCCGAGTCCTCCGAAATCGACCCGGCAAAGCGGAGGAGGCTAGAGGAAGAAAAGATGGCGCCAGCAGAAGATTTCAAGACAATCCAGCTCGTGGAGGGCGATCCCTCCAAGACCACCCGGGTAGGATTGACCCTCGAGCCGCACCACGAGGTCATGTTGGTCGACTTCCTCCGGGCAAATGCCGATGTCTTTGCTTGGAAGGCCTCAGACTTTCCAGGAATCGATCCCGAAGTCATTGTTCATCGCCTCAACGCGGACCCATCGTTCAGGCCGGTGAGGCAGAAAAAGAGGATATTTTGTGAAGCTCGAAACCGGATCATCGAGGAGGAGGTCAACAAGCTCCTCGAGGCAGGCTACGTTGTGGAGGTCCAGTTCACCGAATGGTTATGCAACGTCGTCGTCGTTGCCAAGGGCGATGGCCGATGGCGGATGTGCAACGACTTCACCGATCTCAACAAAGCCTGCCCTAAGGATCACTATCCCCTTCCTCGGATAGACCAACTCGTTGACTCGACGGCGGGGTGCGAGTTGATGAGCATGATGGACGCCTTCCAAGGCTACTACCAGATCTACATGGCCGAGGAGGATCGTGGGAAGACGTCGTTCGTCGTCCCGACGGGGACGTATTGCTTCCTCGTGATGCCCTTCGGGCTAAAAAACGCCGGAGCTACGTATCAGAGACTTGTGAATCTCATGTTCAGGGAAGAGATCGGGAGAACCGTCGAGGTGTACGTCGACGACATGATAGTCCGCAGTGAGCGGGGGTCCGACCATCTCGGGCACCTGGCTCGAACATTTGAGATCCTAAGAAAATACGGCCTAAAACTCAACCCGAACAAGTGCACGTTCGGCGTCCGAGGAGACCCCTCTCGTCGGCTTTGGGGGTTCCGAGGTGGTCCCTCTCGGGATGATTCAACTGCCCACCTCGTTGGGGGAGGCCCCGAAAAGAAAGACTATGATGGTCCAGTATCTAATAGTTGATGCTCCGTTTGCTTACAACATCATCCTCGGGCGACCCGCTCTTAATGCGTTTAGGGCGGTGGTGTCCACGTACCACTTAAAGATGAAGTTCCCCACGCCCGCGGGGGTCGGGCAAGTCACATGTCGGATCCTAGACGCCTGGAAGTGTTACTCGGCCTCCGTCGAAGGGAAGAAGCCTCCAACACCCCGACTAGTCGAAGCAGCCGCTTCACGAATGGACATCCCCGAGTCCTCCGAAATCGACCCGGCAAAGCGGAGGAGGCTAGAGGAAGAAAAGATGGCGCCAGCAGAAGATTTCAAGACAATCCAGCTCGTGGAGGGCGATCCTTCCAAGACCACCCGGGTAGGATTGACCCTCGAGCCGCACCACGAGGTCATGTTGGTCGACTTCCTCCGGGCAAATGCCGATGTCTTTGCTTGGAAGGCCTCAGACTTTCCAGGAATCGATCCCGAAGTCATTGTTCATCGCCTCAACGCGGACCCATCGTTCAGGCCGGTGAGGCAGAAAAAGAGGATATTTTGTGAAGCTCGAAACCGGATCATCGAGGAGGAGGTCAACAAGCTCCTCGAGGCAGGCTACGTTGTGGAGGTCCAGTTCACCGAATGGTTATGCAACGTCGTCGTCGTTGCCAAGGGCGATGGCCGATGGCGGATGTGCAACGACTTCACCGATCTCAACAAAGCCTGCCCTAAGGATCACTATCCCCTTCCTCGGATAGACCAACTCGTTGACTCGACGGCGGGGTGCGAGTTGATGAGCATGATGGACGCCTTCCAAGGCTACTACCAGATCTACATGGCCGAGGAGGATCGTGGGAAGACGTCGTTCGTCGTCCCGACGGGGACGTATTGCTTCCTCGTGATGCCCTTCGGGCTAAAAAACGCCGGAGCTACGTATCAGAGACTTGTGAATCTCATGTTCAGGGAAGAGATCGGGAGAACCGTCGAGGTGTACGTCGACGACATGATAGTCCGCAGTGAGCGGGGGTCCGACCATCTCGGGCACCTGGCTCGAACATTTGAGATCCTAAGAAAATACGGCCTAAAACTCAACCCGAACAAGTGCACGTTCGGCGTCCGAGGAGACCCCTCTCGTCGGCTTTGGGGGTTCCGAGGTGGTCCCTCTCGGGATGATTCAACTGCCCACCTCGTTGGGGGAGGCCCCGAAAAGAAAGACTATGATGGTCCCGTATCTAATAGTTGATGCTCCGTTTGCTTACAACATCATCCTCGGGCGACCCGCTCTTAATGCGTTTAGGGCGGTGGTGTCCACGTACCACTTAAAGATGAAGTTCCCCACGCCCGCGGGGGTCGGGCAAGTCACATGTCGGATCCTAGACGCCTGGAAGTGTTACTCGGCCTCCGTCGAAGGGAAGAAGCCTCCAACACCCCGACTAGTCGAAGCAGCCGCTTCACGAATGGACATCCCCGAGTCCTCCGAAATCGACCCGGCAAAGCGGAGGAGGCTAGAGGAAGAAAAGATGGCGCCAGCAGAAGATTTCAAGACAATCCAGCTCGTGGAGGGCGATCCCTCCAAGACCACCCGGGTAGGATTGACCCTCGAGCCGCACCACGAGGTCATGTTGGTCGACTTCCTCCGGGCAAATGCCGATGTCTTTGCTTGGAAGGCCTCAGACTTTCCAGGAATCGATCCCGAAGTCATTGTTCATCGCCTCAACGCGGACCCATCGTTCAGGCCGGTGAGGCAGAAAAAGAGGATATTTTGTGAAGCTCGAAACCGGATCATCGAGGAGGAGGTCAACAAGCTCCTCGAGGCAGGCTACGTTGTGGAGGTCCAGTTCACCGAATGGTTATGCAACGTCGTCGTCGTTGCCAAGGGCGATGGCCGATGGCGGATGTGCAACGACTTCACCGATCTCAACAAAGCCTGCCCTAAGGATCACTATCCCCTTCCTCGGATAGACCAACTCGTTGACTCGACGGCGGGGTGCGAGTTGATGAGCATGATGGACGCCTTCCAAGGCTACTACCAGATCTACATGGCCGAGGAGGATCGTGGGAAGACGTCGTTCGTCGTCCCGACGGGGACGTATTGCTTCCTCGTGATGCCCTTCGGGCTAAAAAACGCCGGAGCTACGTATCAGAGACTTGTGAATCTCATGTTCAGGGAAGAGATCGGGAGAACCGTCGAGGTGTACGTCGACGACATGATAGTCCGCAGTGAGCGGGGGTCCGACCATCTCGGGCACCTGGCTCGAACATTTGAGATCCTAAGAAAATACGGCCTAAAACTCAACCCGAACAAGTGCACGTTCGGCGTCCGAGGAGACCCCTCTCGTCGGCTTTGGGGGTTCCGAGGTGGTCCCTCTCGGGATGATTCAACTGCCCACCTCGTTGGGGGAGGCCCCGAAAAGAAAGACTATGATGGTCCAGTATCTAATAGTTGATGCTCCGTTTGCTTACAACATCATCCTCGGGCGACCCGCTCTTAATGCGTTTAGGGCGGTGGTGTCCACGTACCACTTAAAGATGAAGTTCCCCACGCCCGCGGGGGTCGGGCAAGTCACATGTCGGATCCTAGACGCCTGGAAGTGTTACTCGGCCTCCGTCGAAGGGAAGAAGCCTCCAACACCCCGACTAGTCGAAGCAGCCGCTTCACGAATGGACATCCCCGAGTCCTCCGAAATCGACCCGGCAAAGCGGAGGAGGCTAGAGGAAGAAAAGATGGCGCCAGCAGAAGATTTCAAGACAATCCAGCTCGTGGAGGGCGATCCCTCCAAGACCACCCGGGTAGGATTGACCCTCGAGCCGCACCACGAGGTCATGTTGGTCGACTTCCTCCGGGCAAATGCCGATGTCTTTGCTTGGAAGGCCTCAGACTTTCCAGGAATCGATCCCGAAGTCATTGTTCATCGCCTCAACGCGGACCCATCGTTCAGGCCGGTGAGGCAGAAAAAGAGGATATTTTGTGAAGCTCGAAACCGGATCATCGAGGAGGAGGTCAACAAGCTCCTCGAGGCAGGCTACGTTGTGGAGGTCCAGTTCACCGAATGGTTATGCAACGTCGTCGTCGTTGCCAAGGGCGATGGCCGATGGCGGATGTGCAACGACTTCACCGATCTCAACAAAGCCTGCCCTAAGGATCACTATCCCCTTCCTCGGATAGACCAACTCGTTGACTCGACGGCGGGGTGCGAGTTGATGAGCATGATGGACGCCTTCCAAGGCTACTACCAGATCTACATGGCCGAGGAGGATCGTGGGAAGACGTCGTTCGTCGTCCCGACGGGGACGTATTGCTTCCTCGTGATGCCCTTCGGGCTAAAAAACGCCGGAGCTACGTATCAGAGACTTGTGAATCTCATGTTCAGGGAAGAGATCGGGAGAACCGTCGAGGTGTACGTCGACGACATGATAGTCCGCAGTGAGCGGGGGTCCGACCATCTCGGGCACCTGGCTCGAACATTTGAGATCCTAAGAAAATACGGCCTAAAACTCAACCCGAACAAGTGCACGTTCGGCGTCCGAGGAGACCCCTCTCGTCGGCTTTGGGGGTTCCGAGGTGGTCCCTCTCGGGATGATTCAACTGCCCACCTCGTTGGGGGAGGCCCCGAAAAGAAAGACTATGATGGTCCAGTATCTAATAGTTGATGCTCCGTTTGCTTACAACATCATCCTCGGGCGACCCGCTCTTAATGCGTTTAGGGCGGTGGTGTCCACGTACCACTTAAAGATGAAGTTCCCCACGCCCGCGGGGGTCGGGCAAGTCACATGTCGGATCCTAGACGCCTGGAAGTGTTACTCGGCCTCCGTCGAAGGGAAGAAGCCTCCAACACCCCGACTAGTCGAAGCAGCCGCTTCACGAATGGACATCCCCGAGTCCTCCGAAATCGACCCGGCAAAGCGGAGGAGGCTAGAGGAAGAAAAGATGGCGCCAGCAGAAGATTTCAAGACAATCCAGCTCGTGGAGGGCGATCCCTCCAAGACCACCCGGGTAGGATTGACCCTCGAGCCGCACCACGAGGTCATGTTGGTCGACTTCCTCCGGGCAAATGCCGATGTCTTTGCTTGGAAGGCCTCAGACTTTCCAGGAATCGATCCCGAAGTCATTGTTCATCGCCTCAACGCGGACCCATCGTTCAGGCCGGTGAGGCAGAAAAAGAGGATATTTTGTGAAGCTCGAAACCGGATCATCGAGGAGGAGGTCAACAAGCTCCTCGAGGCAGGCTACGTTGTGGAGGTCCAGTTCACCGAATGGTTATGCAACGTCGTCGTCGTTGCCAAGGGCGATGGCCGATGGCGGATGTGCAACGACTTCACCGATCTCAACAAAGCCTGCCCTAAGGATCACTATCCCCTTCCTCGGATAGACCAACTCGTTGACTCGACGGCGGGGTGCGAGTTGATGAGCATGATGGACGCCTTCCAAGGCTACTACCAGATCTACATGGCCGAGGAGGATCGTGGGAAGACGTCGTTCGTCGTCCCGACGGGGACGTATTGCTTCCTCGTGATGCCCTTCGGGCTAAAAAACGCCGGAGCTACGTATCAGAGACTTGTGAATCTCATGTTCAGGGAAGAGATCGGGAGAACCGTCGAGGTGTACGTCGACGACATGATAGTCCGCAGTGAGCGGGGGTCCGACCATCTCGGGCACCTGGCTCGAACATTTGAGATCCTAAGAAAATACGGCCTAAAACTCAACCCGAACAAGTGCACGTTCGGCGTCCGAGGAGACCCCTCTCGTCGGCTTTGGGGGTTCCGAGGTGGTCCCTCTCGGGATGATTCAACTGCCCACCTCGTTGGGGGAGGCCCCGAAAAGAAAGACTATGATGGTCCAGTATCTAATAGTTGATGCTCCGTTTGCTTACAACATCATCCTCGGGCGACCCGCTCTTAATGCGTTTAGGGCGGTGGTGTCCACGTACCACTTAAAGATGAAGTTCCCCACGCCCGCGGGGGTCGGGCAAGTCACATGTCGGATCCTAGACGCCTGGAAGTGTTACTCGGCCTCCGTCGAAGGGAAGAAGCCTCCAACACCCCGACTAGTCGAAGCAGCCGCTTCACGAATGGACATCCCCGAGTCCTCCGAAATCGACCCGGCAAAGCGGAGGAGGCTAGAGGAAGAAAAGATGGCGCCAGCAGAAGATTTCAAGACAATCCAGCTCGTGGAGGGCGATCCCTCCAAGACCACCCGGGTAGGATTGACCCTCGAGCCGCACCACGAGGTCATGTTGGTCGACTTCCTCCGGGCAAATGCCGATGTCTTTGCTTGGAAGGCCTCAGACTTTCCAGGAATCGATCCCGAAGTCATTGTTCATCGCCTCAACGCGGACCCATCGTTCAGGCCGGTGAGGCAGAAAAAGAGGATATTTTGTGAAGCTCGAAACCGGATCATCGAGGAGGAGGTCAACAAGCTCCTCGAGGCAGGCTACGTTGTGGAGGTCCAGTTCACCGAATGGTTATGCAACGTCGTCGTCGTTGCCAAGGGCGATGGCCGATGGCGGATGTGCAACGACTTCACCGATCTCAACAAAGCCTGCCCTAAGGATCACTATCCCCTTCCTCGGATAGACCAACTCGTTGACTCGACGGCGGGGTGCGAGTTGATGAGCATGATGGACGCCTTCCAAGGCTACTACCAGATCTACATGGCCGAGGAGGATCGTGGGAAGACGTCGTTCGTCGTCCCGACGGGGACGTATTGCTTCCTCGTGATGCCCTTCGGGCTAAAAAACGCCGGAGCTACGTATCAGAGACTTGTGAATCTCATGTTCAGGGAAGAGATCGGGAGAACCGTCGAGGTGTACGTCGACGACATGATAGTCCGCAGTGAGCGGGGGTCCGACCATCTCGGGCACCTGGCTCGAACATTTGAGATCCTAAGAAAATACGGCCTAAAACTCAACCCGAACAAGTGCACGTTCGGCGTCCGAGGAGGCAAATTCCTCGGGTACATTGTCAGCCATAGGGGGATCGAGGCCAACCCCGCGAAGATTCGCGCCATCCTCGACATCGAGCCGCCTAGCTCAGTGAAGGAAGTACAGAGGCTAGTAGGGCGCATAATCGCCCTCAATCGGTTCATATCCCGCTCAGCGGATCGGAACCTCCCATTCTTTAAAGCATTAAGGAAGGTGCCGGATTGGAAATGGACGGAGGAATGCCAGCACGCGCTCCTCGAAGTAAAAAGATACCTGACCGAGCCCCCTCTGCTGTCGAAACCAGTTCCGGGGAGGCCCCTTTATGCCTACCTGGCGGTATCCCCAAATGCAGTCAGCTCGGTCCTAGTGCACGTGGAGGATCGGGTACACCACCCGGTGTATTACCTCAGCAAGCTCCTCCAAGGCCCTGAACGGAACTACCTGGCCATCGAGAAGCTCGCCCTTGCTTTGGTCCACTCCGCCCGGAAGTTGAGGCAATACTTTCAGGCCCATACCATCGTGGTCCTAACCAGTGAGCCACTAAAGCAGGTATTGGCCAAGCCCGATGTCTCTGGTCGGCTCGTGAAGTGGGCCGTCGAGCTCGGCGAGTTCGATATCCAGTTCCAACCACGGACCGCGATTCATGCCCAGGTCCTGGCAGATTTCTTAGCAGAGGTGGCCCCGAGGGCAAGAAGCGGAACCGAAAACTCCGTGGACCCTGATGGTCGATGGGTCCTCCACGAACACAGGTGGGGGAGCCGGGGTTTATCTGCGGGATGAGTTGGGCAACGAGCTCGATTTCGCCATTCGCCATTCGCCTTGAATTTCCGATTTCCAACAACGAAGCTGAGTACGAAGCCCTCGCCGCGGGGATGAAGATTGCCCTCGACCAGGGCGTGGACGAACTTGTCGCCTTGACCGATTCACAGTTGGTGGCCGAGCAGGTCAATGGCAATTACGGCGCCCGTGAGGCATCGATGACGAAGTACCTCGAGGAGGTCAACAAGTTGAAAGAAAAATTCGCCAAGTTCTCTCTCGAGCAAATCCCCCGGACAGAAAATGATAGGGCGGATCAACTGTCGAAGCTAGCCAGTTCGATGAGAGGGACCAAAGAAAGAAGAATAACCATGTTGAGTTCGCCAACACCCTTGACCGGGTCGGGGACGCGACAGTGCATACTCTCCGTCGAGCCCCCGGAGGATTGGATTGCGGAACTAATCACCTACCTGAAGGACGGAATTCTCCCCGAGGGACCCGTCGAAGCCAAAAGACTTCGGAAACAGGCCTCTCGATACGCCCTCGACCGGCAGGGACGCCTGTTTAGGAAAAGCTTCGATGGTCCTCCTCGACGGTGCTTGAACACACAGCAGGCCCGGGAAGTTATCGAAGAGATACACCAAGGGTGTTGCGGAAACCATACTGGGCCAAGGTCCTTGGCCAAAAAGGTATCACGGGCAGGGTTTTTCTGGCCTAATCTCATGCAAGATTGTTTCGACTTCGTCCGAAGATGCCGAGCCTGCCAATTGCACGCCAATCTAGTCCACCAGCCTGCCGCTCCGATGGTGAATGTGGAGGTATCTTGGCCATTCGACCAATGGGGAATAGATATCCTCGGTCCGTTCCCTCAAGCACCCGGGAAAAGGAAGTTCGTGATTGTCGCCATCGAGTATTTCACCAAATGGGCCGAAGCGGAGGCTGTTGCGAAGATCACCGACTCGGTTGTCAAAATTTTCATCTGGAAAAACATCATCTGCCGCTTCGGACTCCCCAGGGTCGTCATTTCCGATAACGGAACCCAGTTCCAAAGTCATCGGGTGAGGGAATGGTGCAACAGCCTCAAAATCGAGCAGCGTTTCACCTCAGTAGGGAACCCTCAGGCAAACGGTCAAGTCGAAGTCACTAACCGGACAATTCTCCACGGACTCAAGACCGCCCTGTCCGGCGCACAGGGCAATTGGGCCGACGAGCTCCCAGGCGTGCTTTGGGCATACCGGACCACTCCTCGGACTGCGACGGGGGACACCCCGTACGCCTTGGTTTATGGCTCCGACGCCGTTATACCAGCCGAAGTATTGCACCCATCTGCTAGGGTTGCGCACTTCGACGAGATCGCCAACGTCGACGCTCGCCTGACCGAGCTCGACCTCGCCGAAGAGAGAAGGTGTGCCGCCCTTCGAAGGATGGACAACTTCCGGGCATCTACGGCACGTGCTTACAATCGCCATGTCCGTCCTCGGACATTCCAGATCGGAGACCTGGTCACCAAGAAGGTCGAGGTCTCTCACCCGGTGGGAAAGTTGGACCCTAAATGGGATGGTCTGTTCAAAGTGACCAAGGTTTGCAAAAACAACGCCTATCGCCTCGAGGACATGTCGGGAAGGGAACTGCCCCGTCCTTGGAACGCCACGAACCTCAGACGGTTCTACGTATGATAATGGCCCGAGTAAAAACATCGCGTGTAAAACTAGCTCGCGTGGAGCATTCTATTTCAACTGTTTTAATAATTACATCATTATCATCGAATAAGATTCCGGCTAAAACACGCCATTTTATGCACAAACTTTATTCACCCCAGCTCGATTTTTGATTATCAAGTTATTTCTCAAAGTTCTCAAAGTTCCTTTTTACTATTATTTATTATTGGACATTTTATGCTCCCTTACCGGATTAAATAACATGTATTTCGAGGCTGAAACCAGTAATAAAAATGAGCATGAAAATAGTATTTCGACCAGGCACTTGTATGGGCATAAAAATTCCATTAACCATTCACACAAATTTCATCGATCATAATAAAGTTCACAAAAAAGAGAAAAAAAAAAAAAACAAACAAACAAAAATACATGTTCTCGGGCATCCTGCCCGGCCTATAATCCTATGGCTTAAGCGCCATCTATCTCCTTGGCCACCTCCTCGATGGCCGCCTCCACGGCTTGATCGGCCCCAGCGCCAGCCGCACCTGCATTCGACGGGGCACTTGTCGCCAGCGAAGGTGACCCGTCTTGGTCCACGACGATGGGATCGTCGGGCTCCACATCCGGTGAGAGAGGCTCCCCCAAACGCTTGTGCTCCTCATTGCGCACCTGCCTCTCCACGATGGATATCACTTGGGCGAACTCTGCGCCCTCATACGCCGGCAGCGCCTCGTCATCCTCGTTATCCTCCTCCCGGCATCGTTCAGACCAATGCCGTACCCCTCCATGGAAAAATCTTGCGGGATAACACCGCGCGCCTTCAGCTGCTTGAAGGCTCTTTCAAATCCGAGGGAGGCATCGTTCGCCCCGCGGAGGATGGTAGCATACTCGAACACCGGTCCTCGAACGAACCGCTTGACGGCTTGTCTCTCCCAGTCGGGAACCGAGGCCATCAATTCGGTCCTCATCGAGCGGCGGCCCCTCTCTTCGCCCTGCACGAGGGCCTCCTTGGCCTTCTCCCTCAGGAGTCTAACTTCTTGCTCCAACGAGGACTCCCTGGTCTTGAAGTCCAGCTCGAGCTTCTCGAGTCGCTCTTCCAAGGCCTGAGTCTTTCCCCGCGCTGCGGCGATCTCCCGTTGAGCGACTTGATTCTTCTGCCGCTCTTCATCTAAATCCGCCTGGAGGCTGCTTCCTCGAGCCTCCCGCTCGGCCTTATCACAGCGCGCCCGGCTGACCTCTAGCCGACGAAGGCCATGGAACACCCTTTGCTGAAGAGTGTTCATGTCCTGGGCGATGCTCAAGGCCCAGCTCCGCATCATCGATCTCGGACAGGCTGACCTGATCGGCCTTAAAAACGGCGTTTTGGAAACTCCTCATCGCCAACCTTTGCTCGTCCCTCCGAAGATGCTACGGTCGGAGAGGTCACCATATTTGGGGCCCGAATCGAGGTTCCGGGGCGTCCGGATAGTTCAACCCCTCCAGCTCTTCCGATGAAATACCCGGCAGCCATACAGCCAGCCTCTGGCCTATTGGTCCGCACTTTGAAGACGGGTTTTCTTCGGAGCGGGCCCTGTTGGTCTCGTTCGGTGGGCGTGGAGTCCGGGGCTTTCACTTTTCCGGCCAAGAGGCGGTCTCCTCCACATCGATGGCCGTGTTGAGCTGGTGCCTGTGCCCGGCGCCGATATCCTCGGGAGCACCAGTTGCCGTGCCCGCATGGCTCGGCGTCCTCCGAGGGGGGAGGGAATGGCCTCCATCTCCTTCCCACCGGCCACCTTGGAGATTAAGTTCATGCGTCCCATTCCTAATACGCCCGAGGATTCTGCCGGAATTAGAACCACCATTAGAAGATAATCGAGCATAGAGACATGAATATTCGAGTAGAACATGCAATAAATAATACCAAAAAATAATATGATCGACATAGCCTGGCCGGCGAGAGCGCCGGCCTTTACTAGAAAATGTTCCCGGGTGAGGAAGGTGGGGCTCAATAACCCAGGGCCTTCTGGCTGAGCACCCACTCCCTTGTCCAAACTACTCGACCCCAGCCCGGCCAGGGAGAGCTTCCTCGCCTCCGGGTTATGCACCCTCCTAACTGCCATTGCTCTTCGGAATGTACGTAACACCACTTCTGTTTCCAATCCGCCCGTACGACGATGAGGCCGTTTCAATTAGTTTTCTCCCGTTTTGGCGCTGACGAAAAAAGCAATTAAACTCATCGTCCGGGGATGACCTGCTCGAATGGTTGACTTGATACAAGTCGGAAAAGTTAGCCACTGTTGGGTGTGCCCGGTGCAACGACAGAAAACCGACGAAGCACATATCGAAGCATAGGAGTTGGGGCAGTTGGAATGGGGCTTAGGTTCAACCGATTCAGGATGGTGGAGATGAAGGCCGGGATCGGAAACCTGAGCCCGTTCTCGATGTGAGCATAATGAATGGGAATGCACCCCTCGGGGGATTCGTGATGGAATCCTCCTGCTCGGCCAGGTGACGCTGAACGAATCTCGGATGTAGTGATTCATTATCTTCTCTCGATCCGTCAGTTGTTGTTCGCGATGATGTTTCCCAACCAATGTGGTTTGGTTCCCGGCGATGGCCCTTCTTCTCCCCGAGGGGAGAGCCTGACTGGATGGGCCCTCCTCTCCGGGAGCAGACTCCATGGGGGGGAAATGGAACATCGCCCATCGGAGAAGGACTTCCCCTCCTCTCGCCTCCATGCACCGCCTAATCTCCTCAACCTGCTCGGGCTCTTACCAACCCCTCGGGGCCGACTGGTGCTGTCTCGCCGGGCAACGAGATGATGACCCCTCAAAAAAAGGCTTCTGCCTCCACGGAGGTCGACAGATTCACGTTGCTTAAACCCCCTTCGGTCGGGGACCCCTACCAACCTATTTTGACTATCGAGCTATCCACGGATGGGCTCATATCAGGGATTGTTTAACGAAATGAACGAGCAAGAAAGAAACAGTTCGGGAAAAAAAGGGGAATACCTAGGTTTGACTGGTCGAAAGGAGTGTTTGTTGCTCGAAAGATTCCGTGTGTGCTCGGTGCTCTCAGATATGCT
>JAOWBU010000343.1:0-25116 GCA_026212405.1 Petrea volubilis
TTTTTTAAACTAAATATTCAATGGCTTATGATAACATGGGTATAACAAGCATTTCATGTCAAAATTTAACCTCGCCAATTTTTACTTAACAAGAAAAGTGAGCAAATTTTCAAAAATACAAGGGCTTTAACCTATTTAAAAACTGTGGGGAGTTTTAGCATTTTCACATATAGGGAGTGCTATGAAATTTACCCTAAAATTACACAGGGGTGTTTGCAAATGCTTGGAAAAAGACGTTTTTTTTTTTTTTTTTTTTTTGCTTATGCTGAAAAAAATATAGTTGTATTGTGTGTTTTCTTTTTTTGCTAAAAAAAATTAAAATAAATTAAAATTTAAAAATATCTTTTAGACTTTTTTTTTCAAATTCTAATTACCTTTTTAAAATTCAACTGCTACTTCACAATTTTTATTTCCAAATAGTATCCACGTTTGTTACTTGAACATTTTTTTTTCACCATGCTCTATAACTTCAACTTATTTAAAAGAATTTGCAAACACCCAAGAGGATTTGTTTATTTGATAAAGAGGTGCTTTCATAGGCTTGCCTTGGTATGATGATGCTAACCAGTTGCTTTCTGCTCATATAATGCACTTAGTTTTACTTATTGGTTGCTCCATGGCAATTAACGTATTTTTTTAATCATTCTTAGCATTTCTTTTGCTAGCCCAAAGTACAGAGCTGCTCCCAAAGTTCAAATCAAGTAATTATTTCAATCACTTAATTAATGATGATGATTATTCAAATAATGATGATCAATCTAAAAAGTTCAACTCAATCAAATTCAAATTGAAGTTTATATTTCCAATCTGCATTCTTATTTTTGCTTCAACAAGCTGGCGAAAATGCCCCTGGCTGAAATAAAACAAACGTTCCTATACATCGATCTAAATAAATTTACGGTCAGACCAATTTTGAATAGATTTTACTTTTAACTTTGTTGAAATTTGACACTGTTGCAACTAATTTGGCGATAAGCATCTAATGCAATGTTGCTTCATTGCTGAAGGCAAAAACTAAAATATTAATGGGACAAAATAGGCTTATGTAAAGTACGAGTGATATGTACAGTTTCAGATCCTCTTTTATACAACGGTACTATATCTCCTCCTCCATTCATTAATACACGACACGTGTATTGGTGAGCGGTTGAGATAAAGAACGAGAATATTTAAAAATTTTCCCGTATTATAAATTTTTCTCTTTCCTTATCTTAACCGTTTACCTACACGTGGCGTGTATTGATAAGTGGAGGAGGATATATATGTTAAAAGTTCTAGTCACACCAAGTTTATCCGAAATTAATAAATTACAAGGTAAGTATATTGCACTTACTGAATAATAATTGTTTTTTTAGAAAGTAATGATCTATTACAATTAATTAGTTACACTGATATTATCATATGAATAACAAAATATTATAATCTACAATTATCAAATATCAACAAGAATATGTATTTTCGAAGAGTCGAACCCACAATTTAAAATTTATGGAGCATCCACCTTATCAGCAAGATAAGGCATTATCAGCACTATGTGATGATTAGTGTAAGTATTGTATACTTGCGATGTAATTAATTCCCATTTAAGTGAATTGGATTTGAGTCAGTATTTTCAAATATAAATTAGTTTTATTAAATAGAATCGACTGATTTGTTGTCCACTGATTTGAAAGTGAAAAAGGAAAGTGGGATGGCTTTATCATAATATGGAGTGTGAAAGTAAAAATGTTGATTTGAAAATCAATCAAACTAATCAGGACTATTCAACCAATATTGTTAGCTACTTTCCAGCTTTTTATGTTGACAACCAAAGGACAACAATGTCAAACAAATGTTAATCAAAACCCAAATGTTCTTATGTCAAAAATCACCAAATTAAATAACTCCTAATGCCGGAAAACCAACCAGCACTGACTCAGACTGCCTAGAAAATTTTTGCAGTTCGCTATATTTGGATTTATAGGCAGAATTAAACTTACCATCTCTAAAATATATTGAAATTACAAAAAGTACCATCATGTATGGAAAATTATGATTACTCACTTAATTTGAAGGAAATCCATGTTAAGCCTAACACAATTGAGAAAATGTAATTTTTGCCCTTACTCAAATTAGAATAAATTATAGTTACTATCCTGAGATATGGTGAAATTATAAATACCCCTCCATATGAAAAATCCTCATTACCCTCTAATTTGTTTGATGATCATTTTAAACAGCGTGTACTTTTTTATAAGTAAATAATAAGTTTTATAGCATGAATCATAGTGATATTTTTGGTATCCATTTGTTGCATTTTTTGAAGTGTTTATATGATGTTTTTATTTTTTGCTAAAAAATGAGTCTTGTGTAATTGGTGAATATCACTTTTATCAGCAAATTGTGTATTATATAAGTAAAACCTCATATGGCTTCAATACACGTTAAAAATTAATATTTTGATAAATATACACACCATCCACCAACGGTATTATCGACAAGTTTGAAGAAATAACAAGACTATTACATTTAATCCCATGTAGTTTCGATAAGTTACAACGTAGTACCTCAAACTATAACACATAATAACAAAAACACACATAATGATATTTTTGAGGTTCATATAGGTTGACTAATGATCACCATTAGTCAAACTAATCAAATTATTAGACAACACATAATGTTGAGGGAATAATGATAATTTTCCATACGAAGGGTTTTTTTATAATTTCCCTGTACCTCAATGGTGATAACTATAATTTGTGTTTTTTTATAAACATTAGCAACCCTCTAAAAAGTGATAAGTGTTGGTGTCTTTGGTTTAACTTTAACTTTTTTTTTTCCCTCATCTTTTCTCTCCACAATTTAATATCTTCTATCTCTTCTCTCTCCTCCTGTATTCAGTGTTCTTTTATTTCTTTTTCTCTATATATTCAACGTAATTGAATATTCTTTTTCCTATTTATTTTTAATTATATAATTAAATATTATTTGAATTTTTTATAATTGTAGTGATAATTTTGATTATATATATTAAATTTAAATATATACTTAAATTTTATTTTATTTTTACTCTACACATGTATTGAGCGTGCACTTATCGCTAATATATATATATATATATGTTTGTTTGGATAGGTTTAAGAAAAGTGTTTATAAAACCGTATTTTTTATGGTATAATTTCTGTTTAAATCAAATAATTTTGGATTTGGACGCAAGAATTAAAAATTCATTAAAACATGCTTTTATTTAAAACTATTTTAAATGACTTTTTTAAAAAGCCACTCTTGAACTTTTTTTTTTCTGACTTTTGCATTTTTAAAATAACCCAATCAAATACAATTTTTTCAGTATTTTTTTTAAAATTAGTGCTACTCTTTTAAAAAAAAGTCATACAGACTGAAAATGTATCATATATGTGTATATGTGTGTGTGTGTGTGTATAGAGAGAGAGAGAGTGCCTTGTTAACAATGTTATTCAAAAGGACAATGACAGGCCAACCGCAGAATTGTAATTATGTAGGCCGAATCTGAAAAAACAAGCAAAATCGCCTTTTTTTTTATTTAAATGTGGCCACAACACGCAGCTATTGTAACAAGTACACTTTTCCTTGTTTGGTACTTTGCTTTTGCATCAAATCTTCCCTCCCTTTTCAATTAAAAAGCCCATCAATGTGATTCATTTTTATTTCCTTGATTTGAACCCACCACAGTGACCACATCATTTTCTTGAATTCTTTGTTGGGACATCCTTTTTCTTGCAATGTTTTTGTTTAACTCGTGTTATAATTACTACATTCGTGTGACATTCAATGTGAAGCTCTTCTTCATGGTTCTTTCATGATTCTTGATTTAGTACCCGCCCATCCCCACTCCCAAGCTCCATTCTTGACTTTTCCTGTGACATTTTCTGAAATTTTCTGGACTTCACATTCAATGTGAAGCTCTTCTTCATGGTTTTTTCATTGCTTGTGCTGAAAATTTCTGAAAAAAGCTATAAGTTCAACTTAATCATGGTTGCAAGTTTGCAGATATAAAAACAGCTTTTTGTTAGGTGATTCTTTTTTTTTTCTGATCATATTAATGGAGGCCACAAGAAGCAGCAATATGAAGTCTAAGATGGAAGAATATGAATTGGTGGAGCAGATTGGAAGAGGTGCTTTTGGAGCTGCTTTTCTCGTTCATCACAAGTCAGAGAACAAGAGGTACATTTTTTTTCATCTCTTGCTAAAACTCTCTCTCATTCTTTTCTTCTTCTTCTTCTTCTTCTTTTTCCTTTTTTTTTTTTTTTCATACGGTGATTTATAAAATTTTTATGTGCTTATAGGTACGTTTTGAAGAAGATTCGTCTAGCTAAGCAAACTGAAAAGTTCAAGAAAACTGCGCACCAGGAGGTGACTTTCTGGAAACCAACTCTTCTCGGTTATACCTAATTTTCTTGCAAAATCTTTGGTGGGTGGGTTTGCATTTTCGTTTTCTTTAATGGGGTATGATTTAGTCACGGATTCGATTTCCACATATACGAGATTGTTCTTCTACTTCACAATAGTTAGTTGATTTCTTTTTATTATTTCATCGATCTTTTAGTCCCACATATACGAGATTGTTCTTCTACTTCACAATAGTTAGTTGATTTCTTTTTATTATTTCATCGATCTTTTAGTCGATATTTGATCATGAGATATAACAAATATACTTGATTTTAATTATTTATGAAATTGGTTGAAATCTATTGTGCCCCTTAAAAAAAGAGCGCATTATGGTTATAATATAAGTACTCTGATTTGATACAACTGTAGTGCAAATTTTTGTTTCAAATGATCAAGAAAACTCATTTCTATATGACCACAAACCATTGTTGGGACCATCAGTGGAGTTGTTTTATCATAATGGCAAGGAATTTATATTGTGGTGGTCTCACCAACCAAAAAAAGTGAAACATTTTTGCTCTTCGGTAAAGCAACTACCTCTCTGTCATTGAAATTAAAGAAAATTTGGGGGTCATGAACATATATCTTTATTTTCACATTTACTTTCCAGTTTCTAGTTATACCCAAGTGGTCCTCATAAAAAGCAATGATCAGATCTTGAAATGCCCCCAAGTCCATAAAAGTTTCACTAATGCAGCTTATTACCCTTCACTACTAGCTAATGCTTTTGAAATGTTTCTTACAAGAAACATTTGGATTAAGACGTGTAATAAAAAGAAAAATGTAATAAAAATTAAGAAATGCATCTTCTTGAGTTTGTAAACTATGTGTGGATCATGCGCTTACACTTTAAATCTTTCTCGTTACAGATGGATTTGATGGCGAAGTTGAACAATCCGTTTATCATTAAGTACAAGGATGCATGGGTGGAGAAGGTAAAATTAGCCAATCTATGTTATGCAAGTCAGATGATAGTTTAAGTTGAAATCAGAATTGTACTATTCCCACAAAAAGTGAAATAAAAGATATATCTCATCGCTTGATCCTTGCTTATGTGCGACTAAATGGAACTATGTGTATGTTCTGATGAATAAGGACTCGTGTGTGTGCATCGTGACAAGCTACTGCGAAGGTGGAGACATGTAAGTTTCTGTGAGCTTATATTTTGAGCAAAATATTCTGGAAATTAAACTAGTAATTGTTTAATCGAACAACATCATTTTTCTATTTATCTCAGGGCAGAGATAATAAAAAGAGCTAGAGGAATACATTTCCCCGAAGAGGTAAGAATCCCATATAGGCCACATTTTTATAATTTTAGGGCGTGTCGCGTGTAACTAAGCCATCAGCTACATGTTTCTCCTTACAGAAGATCTGCAGATGGCTGACTCAGCTGCTTTTAGCTTTGGACTACCTTCACTCTAACCGCGTCCTTCACAGGGATCTTAAGGTAAATAAATTTTCTTTCATGAATTGAAACGAATGAGGGTTATGTATATATATTATTCTCGCCTTATAACAAGTTTTCGCAACCTTGTCTCCAGTGCTCGAACATTTTCCTTACCAAAGACAACGAGATCAGACTTGGTAAGATGATTAGCTACACCTGTATCGATAACATATGTTACTCTTGTCATTTTCATATATCTAATAAGAAAACATGCAGGTGATTTCGGGCTTGCAAAACTGCTCAATAATGATGATCTTGCTTCATCAGTAACCATCTCTCTCTCTCTCTCTCTCTCTCTCTCTCTCTCTCTCTCTCTCTCTCTCTCTCACACACACACACACACACACACACACATGCACTCACGCGCACACAGGCATCGGTAACCCTTTCATATATCGTTGTATTTAGGTGGTGGGCACTCCAAACTACATGTGTCCAGAAATCCTAGCAGATGTACCCTATGGCTACAAATCAGATATATGGTCTTTAGGTAAGATACATTTAGCAACTCAACTCTTAGTTACAATCTTTAGCATGACTTGCATTAACATCTTTAACAAGAACACTTGTGCCATTAATTTTCCTAAGGCTGCTGTATGTTTGAAATAGCTGCTCATCAGCCTCCATTCAAGGCTCCAGTAAGTAATCATCTTCAAATAATTACCTTTAACTTCAGCTCTTTACATTCGATAACATTATCTATCCGCGAAATTTTTATTTAAACAGGACATGGCTGGACTCGTTAACAAAATAAACCGATCCACGCTTTCTCCTCTCCCGACAGTATATTCTTCTTCATTGTGAGTGGATTGGCACTTGTTCTAATTGAATTCATACATGATTTCCAAAGACAATAAGATTGAGTACCTTTCTATGATTTTGACATTGTAGGAAGCAACTGATCAAAAGCATGCTCCGGAAAAGCTCAGAACACAGACCAACGGTTAGTACCAGGAATATACCGGTCGAGTATCTTAGGAGCTAGATTATAACATAATCATCTGATGATGCATTTGTCTGGGATGTGTTTTAGGCTGCTGAGCTCTTGAGGCATCCACATTTACAGCCTTATCTTGCACAATACAGCAATGTATCTCCGGTTTTTCTTCCAGTGAAGTCTGAAATGGATTCGAAGTGTAAATCTCCGAGGATTCAGTTGCCCAAAAAGTATACAAATAAGAAGAGCAAGCCCATCAAGAAACAGCAAAAAAAAGAGTCAGATGATACCACTACAAAAGCAGAGAAAAAGCCAAATATTATGCCTGCTTCAGTAAAGAATGCTAAATATAATGCTGAAAAGAGGAGGTTAATGGATCCCATTAACCGTCAGGATCGAGTACCCGACACAGATACAAGAGCCAAGACGAACAGTCCCAACTCCGGATCCTCATCGGGATCAAGCACACTGACAACTCAGCATGAAGATACAGAACAAAAAGAACGTTTTCATGGTGAAACGGGTACCAAAGAACCCTCCAAGAGTATATACATCAATTGGCTCCTAGAATACGAGATTTCAGCTGGTAAAGTGAAACAGAACAGTGCAGGACCTCCTAATATTGAGCAACAAGATGAGAAAGCGCAGGCTATGGAGTCGTTGCTTGAACTCTGCGCACAGCTGCTCAAGCGCGAAAGGCTCGAGGAACTTGCGGGCATTTTGAAACCGTTTGGGGAAGAAGAAGCTGTCTCATCAAGAGAAACTGCCATTTGGTTAACAAAGGGATTGATCAATATTCAAAGACCTGGTGGAGAAGCCTAGCCAGCAGCATTTCAGATGTTGGCTGGCTGTTTCTTGTATACTTGTATATTGTAGCACTGCTTGTGCTTGTGTATGATAAAATCGAGCTAACAAATAAAATATTGAAAACTTTGTACTCAATTTTCATCGCGAATCATTTGGAGCTTTCCATATAGACTTATCGTTAGATTGTTGATAGTCGATTAACAAACGCTTGGTTCATGGATTGCGTAGTTTCTGCTTTTTTGAAGTAGTAAAAAGCTCAAATCTTGAAGCATATCATACCAAACTGTTAACACCTTTTAAAGTTTCTTTTAACAGCTTTTTTATCAGCTTCTATTTTCAAACACTCCCAACTTCTATAAGTAATCACGGGAGAGAGAGAGAGAGAGAGAGAGAAGCTCTTGCAAACACCACTCAGAAGTTAATCCGTGCAATTTCGAAAGCTAAACAAGAAAGCACAGAATTAGGCCCAAATCCAAATCAAGTTGAAAACACTAGGAAAAAAGTGCTTCCATATATATGTTTATCATTAACTACCTAGTCCAAAAATATAAGAATGTTCTAAATGTGGCTTATCATTCAGAAGGCAACATTTTATATTTTATCACGTGCTTTGTCCTAGAAAATTTAAAGTTCTTAATGTGAAGATTGTAACGAATGAATTTTAAAACAATCTATTGGATTCACTACCTGGCGCATGAAAAAGTCTAGATCAATTTACATCTTTCAAATGTGTTAGCTTTTTTCCCCCAATCTATCATCATAAAAGCTGATTAACTGCGCGCCTATGAATATTTTTCAAGAATATCCAAACAAGCTCAAAAATGCCCATTTTAGACATCTTACCAAACAACTATACCTTGACGTGAAAAACTGAAATCTCTGGCCCGGCCATGGATCCCTTTCTTACCAAACTCAGAAAATGGCTAACCTTGTACATTTCAAAATTTCATGTAAACAACAAATAAATTATGATTATTATTGTTCATAAAACTTCTAACTGAAATAAGTAGAGTGTATGATGAAGCAGAAAGTATTGCAGAGCCCGGCCCATTTCATTTAAATCCCTACCAATTTCTTTTTCACGAGGGTCCCCACCAACGTTAAAATCGAACGTTAGAAAAGAGAACTTCGGTTTAAAATTTTAAATCTAATCAAAAATATATATAAGACACCAAATATAACCGTTACAACCCCGGCGCCATCAGCTATAAAAAACGAATGTTTCTTTCCCCTTTCTCACATCCAAAACATAATCACTCTCAATTCCTCATCTCTGTAAACAATTTTTTTCTCTCTCTCTCTCTCTATATATACTTACAAAGCATTTTCTGTATCTCTGTGAAATACCAACCAGCAAGCTATAATCAATGGCTCAAATGGGGATTTCAAGAGCTGCAATTTTCACCGTCTTGATGGTGCTCTGTCTCCTTTCCGCCGCCTTCGGAGCGCAGGATATAAGCGATTCTCCGTCGCCGGCGCAGGCGCCAGGGCCTGACGCCGGAGCAGGATTTGCGATGAGCAGCCCGGCGTCATTCATTTGCTTCTCTGTGCTCCTTTCCTTCGCCGGATTTTTCCTGCAGTAGAGAGAGAGAATTTGATGGAGGAATATATGCATATATATACATACATATATAGGGACACGCATCTCTATATATACCTATTCCTGCTATGAATAATGAAAATTGAGAGTGGGGTTTGATTTATTGCATTTGCTTGCATTATTTGTGGTGATTTTATTCAGTTTTTTGGCCCTAACTTTTGGTTAGGGTTTAATTATGTATTATCATATTCTATTGATTACAATAATATGATTTTTCAGATCACACATATATATGTATAATAATTCCTGTCATTTACCTTTCTCTTTATTTTTCTGCAATTTTTGTTTGGTGCTGATTAGCAATGAGCGCATGATTCTTCGAGCAATGCAAAAAAAGTAAACCAAAAGCAAATAAATAAGTAAATAAAAAAAAAAGGAATAAGAAGAATGTTTGAATAAACTTATAAGCTCCTCAAAACATCTCATAAGATATTTTAGAGTTTATAAGCCGGCTAAATTTTAATAATAGAAGGAGCTTATAAGTTCAAAAAATAAAATATTTATATAAGCTCATTTTAGAAAAACTAGCAACATCGCACACTCTACGTGTATGTAAAATATTAAAAAAATATATTTCAATTTAGTATTTAAATTTTTTTTTATGATGAAAATATAAATATATTATTAAATTTCTTTTATAAGAATACTTTTTTAAGAATTATTTGAAATAATTTATTAAATTGTAATAATTTAAAAATAAAATAATTATATGAAATAATTAGAGAAAGTAGTTAGTGGATTGAGAATGTGGGTTGTTTAAATTGGATGTAATATTATAATATTGACCTTTTTATTTGCTTATTTATTGCATATGTTTACTAATCAAAAGGGTAAAATTGACACATCAACATTTGGTATCCGAATTAAATCGATTTCATGTGAATTTTCAATTTTAGTCACAATTTTACATATCTCTATTTATTTCACATAAAATTGAATGGCGAATTTTGTAAAATCACATAAATAACCGTCATTTGTGAGACAAAAATAGCTTTCTTTTTATAATAGTATAGATAAGAAAGGTGCTTGCTTATTTTTTAAGATCTACAAACATCTTTTGTTTTCAACTAAACTAATTACAATATTGTCATTACTAATATCTTATAAGCCAACATCCAACTTATTTATCTAAACACTTTAATAATTTATTTTTAAAATAAGATCCAACATCTTATAAGCTCCAAAAACATCTTATAAGATGTACGAGCTTATACGATGTATCAAATAAACTTAGCCAAACACCCTCTAAGTTAAAGTTTGCTTATTATTCATTCTGTTATATTTTCTTCAAATTATTCACTTAATAACTTAATTTTTTATTTGTTTAGATAATATATATATATATATATATATATATATACACCCTTTAGGTTGAAAATTTATACAATTCATCTTTTACTTTGTATTAAAAAGTTTGATTATAATTTGAATTCTATTTTTTTAAAAATATCTCTTTCTTTTAAAGATAAACAATTTGAAATCTTACAATTGATTATCGTATTTAATAGATTTTATTTTTGTCTTTTTTAGAATTACAAATTTAATAATAGAAACTATGGTCATTTAAAACAAAAACAAAAAAAAAAAAAAACCTAGATTGTCTCGTGGCTTCGCGTGATGATTGCGCCAATTCCAGTCATATTTTCTCTTTTTTTTTTCATATAATAATTCTTCAACTCATGGGCAATTCATTTATATCCTCTATTTAAAAATTTATACCAATTTTACGAATTAATTTTGAACATTATATATTAGTTTTCCTTTTTTATTTGTAATTTACATTAATATTTTATATGTCTTTATATATGAATTTCTTGATATGTATATTAATCGTTTATATGCCAGTTTCCATGAATATACATATTTAATTTACATTTTTTGTATTGTATATTGTTTTTTATTGTTGTTTACATTTTTAATGTTGTTTAACTTTTTTATGTGATGTTATGGTTAAGAATGTCAACTCGTTTTATTTAGAAAATTGTTATTGACACTCTATCTTTATTTTTTGAATTGAAAAATTGACTAAATTGCCCATTTATCTTTGAACACTATTTTTATTAATTTCAATGACATTACCTTATTTTTATTGTTAATCATTTTCACCTTTAGGTTATAAAAAATACACGAGATCACAACCTTAATGTGAACTCTTTAACTTTTTGTTTTATCTTTCTTTTTTGTCCCACTTACTCAATGCAAAATATATATTACTAACAAAAAATTTCAAGTCATGCGTGAAACTTTTAAAATATATACGAAATTATGAAATAAAAGAAAACAAGTTAAATATATAAAAAGGTTGGGTGATAAAGAAAGCAAAATATATTGTATAATCCTTCTGATATTCAAATATGTAAAATATTAAGTAAAAAGAAATAGATTGTATATCCCCACTAATTCTATTTATCTTCAATGTTATCAAACTTCAAATAAATAAAAAGTGTATTGCAAAATAATAATAATAATAATAATAATAATAATAATAATAAAAGAAAATGAAAAAGAAAAGAAAGATGAGTTTCATAACTACAATATTTAAGGCATAATCTCCCATTCATAGTTTACACCAACTTGTTTGCATAATCAATCTCTCATTCATAGTTTACACCAACTTGTTTGCTCGATATATATTATGCCTGCAAAAATAAATAAATAAATGAAATTATATTAGCATCAGTAAAACAATTTGCACATAAAAAAAAACTTATATTACGCAAAAGTATGTATGCCGAAATTAAAGTGTGAGCAAAAAACGTATTGAAATAATATAAAAAAAATATGAAAAATAAATAAATACATTTGTTGCTATTAGATGGGTTGTAAGAATTGTAGATATCATAAATTTGCTCGATCCTCTTGGTATTCACAAGCTTTATTATCTCTCTCAATTAAAAAATCATTATTAAGTCTTATAAAATATTAGTCACCTCAATTCCCAAGTAACTAAAATTAACATGATAGAAAAAGTAGAAAAATATATAATGTAAAATATAGACAATTTATTGCATAAAAGACAATAATATTAAAACAAACATTTTGTTATACTACCGTCAAAATAAGAAGTTGAATAATTATTTTGAAATTGTTGTCACCAAAGTCAAAAAGAAGATGGCGAAGAATAATATTTTTTTAATATATAAAAGTGAATAGTAGATTATTAAAGCTTATTTTTCAATAAATCAAATTAAATTAATATTTAAAAATTCAAAGAGTATATTGACCAATTGATAAAAATTAGAAAGTGAGAGGGAATGCCAAGAACAATTTCATTTTATTTATTTAACACTTTATCACAAGAGATAGCAATTCATTGTATTCGTTTGACATATTATCATAAGAAATGCTAACTCATTGTATTGGGCTAACATATCAGTAAAATTGATCGAAAATTCTCAATTTGTGGTCAACGGGATGTAATGTATCAAAAAATTCATTCATACGGTATTAATTTGGAATTTAATTTTACCACGAGACTAAATGTGGATAGAGTTCTATTAAGTGGGACAAAAAATGATTTTTTTTTAATTCTCAAGTTTTTGTAATATATGAAGTTTTTTTTTCCTTGAAAAAAAAACTAAAAAAATCAAGTGGTCATTTTAGATGTTGAACATAAAAATACAATTCAAGTATATAAATTCTCCTTTTATTTTAAATATCCTTTTAATGGTATGATCATTAATTTAAATTGATATGTAATGTAAAAATTTATCGAAGTCTAAAATTCAAATATATTTTATATTTCACTTGATTAATAATGAGAGAATTAAAATGATTAAGTAATATTGTTAATAAGCTTGCCTTTTAATTTTAAAAGGGTTAAATAATGTTGGTTTTGCATAATTTAAAATTATACTAAATATTACTTAAAACAAACACCCATATATATACACTTAAATATATATTTGTAATCTTTAAAAAAAATTATAATGTTTAATTACAAAATCCCAAAAGGGCCACAACCATTGTACAAAATTACAACAGAACAAAAATGATAGCCTCTGTTTTGTTTTTGCGACTATTATGGCGAACCATAGCTACAACCCCACCATCAGCTATAAATACCAATGTTTTCTCACCGCTTTCTCCCATCCAAAAAATAATCCCTCTCACTCTCATTTCTCTTCCATTAGGGAAGGGTCTCCCTATCTGGCATTTTCTTTATATATATAAATAAATATATATATAAAAGAAAATTCCTTATCTCTCTGAACAATTTTTTCTCTCTCTCTATACTTGGATTTTTTCTTCCGTATCTCTGAATTTTACTAAACCAGCAAGCTATAATGGCTCAAATGGGAATTTCCAAAGCTGCAATTTTCACCATCTTTGTGGTGTTCTGTCTCCTTTCCAGCGCCGTCAGAGCGCGCCATATCAGCGAGTCGCCGGCGCCGGCCCCAGTGACCGATGCCGGAGATGAATTACTGCGGGGAGCCCTCCTTCGCTGGATTTTTCCTGCAGCAGAGATAGAGGGAGAGAGAGAATAAAGGGAGGATCATATATATACTCTTACACATATAAAGTCACGTGTCTCTGTATATATACCAATGCATAGAGGATTGAGAGTGTATTTGCATTACCATATATATTTTGCGAGGGATGTACATATACTCTCTTCATAACAATAGTATGAAATCATATCTTTCATTCCCTTTTTCTTTCTTTTTCTGCAATTTCTGTCTGGTGCTGATTAATTAGCAATGAGCTCATGATTATTCAAGCAACATGATCAACAAACAAACAAAACAAGAAAAAAAAAAGGAAAAAATGAAGAAGAAAAGAAAACCTATTTAAAGAATTTAAAGAAAAAATGTCTAATAGAAAGTTAATTTATTCAGTTTTTTAATCAAACATATCATGGTAACTTAGTTTAAAAATAACTCTTCCTTTTAATTTTTTAATGAAAAGTTGGTGAAATAAGTTTTGTATCAAAAATTTAAGTTTATAAGTCATTTGGTTATACTGATTTAATTTGAAAAATGTTTTTTGTAGTTCCTATATGTGATCCATAATTACTTTAATATGTGTGGTTTCGTCTTCGCAAAGTTTTTGTTATTCTTGAAAATATATCTAAATTGTAGTTTTAATATAAGTATAACTTTTATTTTTGTTAATATAAAAGTTTACTATTGAACTCCCAAAAGTGTGATTTTTAACTTTTGGGCGATATTGTGGGATGTGGACTTGCTATTTGATTTATTGTACTATGTATTTAGGGATGGCAACGGGGCGGGTATGGGGCGGGTTTGGCCAAACCCAGGACCCGCCTTGGCTGAATTTTTTTGGACCCCCAACCCGGTAGACCCCATTCAATATTTTAAAATAGTTAAAAAAATTATTATTTTTTTAAAATATATTATCATACTTTTTTAATCATGAAAAAATAATACTATTACCAAAGTACTAATTATTTATAAATTTCTATGAATATATTTTAAATTTTAAAAAATTAAATATCTTTATCGTATATTTATTTGCACATATTTTGAAATTATAACTTAACTACTAATGTTAGATAATTATTTTTATATACAAAAATATCATATTTATTTTTTTATGTGACTATTTATATAATATATACTTTTGTATATAAAGTATAGATACATATTACATAAATTTATATAAAATAATAAATAAAAAATATATGTAAAATTCTAGCGGGGCGGGTCCGAGGAGGGTCCGGGTCTTAAAATGAAGACCCAGGACCCACCCCGAACCCGGTTGGAGGTCTAAAAACCCGCCCCATTAGGGTCCGGGCCCGGGTGTATTGGGTATGCATTTTCTGTGGATTGAAGATCCAATTTGTTTCATTAACTTGCAATATACTATGTGTAATTGTACCAATACAACCCTTCCTAAAGTCACCCGAGAATAGTTGCTTGACTTATTAGAGCAGAGGGACACAAAAGTAAATGCCGTCCAATAATCTTCAAACCCAAAATCCCAACTACCCTAATAACACCTCCCCCATGAGATTTAATCCAACCCATAAGCATGGACCTAGTCCATGTCCCCATGGATTTGGGAAGTTATGTACATAATAAGACACTCAATCAAACTGGTATCTCAGACGGATTAATCATTGTGTTACATAGTAATATAATCAATCAAATGAAGCCTATGTTGTATAAATTATTTAGGGCGAATTACAAAAACCTCCCCTGAGATTTGGTGAAATTACAAAAAACTATTAGAAATTACCAATACCTCTCAGAGGTTTGCATAAATTAACAAAAAAACCCTTCCGTTAGGGTTACGTTAGGTTTCCGTTAAAAAATTATGTACTTTTCCTAAAATACCCTCATTCAATATTTTATTATTTGTTGGTTAAAGTGAGATATTACAAACATCTCTTCTAAGATTTGCTGAAAATACAAAAAAAAAAAACCCTTCAAGCATCAGGATTTACAATACATCCCCTAGGGTTTGCTCATCTAACAAAAAACTCTTACAATGAGGGTTTGTTAATTTCATGATTGAGAAGGGAGAAAACGATTAGTCTTTTTTTTCTTTAAGGATTTTATGATTGTTGCAATGGTTGAGATCTGGAAAAGGGTGTTAACGTTAGATTAACGGTACCATCGGCAAGCAATTCGATGATCGGAGGAGGGAAAACCCTTTTGACCAACGACGAGAAGGCTAAGACGTGATTGGTTCTTACATATTTGGAATCTTTTACGCTAGACAATTTCAATAGTATTGTCCGGCAAAGTTCGTCATAAATGTGAGAACGAGGCTCTTTGATCAATAGTTAAACGAGATCAAATGATGTTGGCTAGCCATTACTCTGGAGTTGGGGATTTTTAAGATGTGTATTTTACAAATTTCCGTAGGGAGGCTGCTGTCGTTGTCAACGGGGATGTGGTTGTAAATTCCAATACTTTAGGGTTTTTTTTTGTAATTTCACCAAACCTCAAATGGTTAGTTTGTAATTTCACCAAACCTCAAGGGGGGGTTCGTAATAAAACACAAAGGGTAATTTTGGAATTTTAGCCCTCCGTTAACTATTACATAATTTGTGCAAACCTCAATGGGGTATTAGATATTTCCAACAGTTAAGAGGTTTTTTTGTAATTTCGCCAAACTTAAGGGAAGGTTTTTGTAATTCGTCTAATTATTTAATTAGGCCTCTTTTGATTGGGTGGATCGGACAAATGTGTATTTAGTATTATTTGGTTAATGGGTTAGATAATTGTAGTTGGCCTACAATATTTGATTGGGTGGATTTGATCAGGCTTTGGCATTTTACATGTACTGTGGAACGTGCTCGGTATTGTGGACTAGCATGTATTATTGGCAAAATTACAGTTATGCCCACATTTTTATGATTGTCAAGAGCAAAATTGGTTGTCACAATTAAATACAAGGGACATTTTAGTAATTGTGCACTTAGGAATTGCAATCCATAATTTCCAACCTCCTCAATAACATCCCTCCCCCTACTACTGAATCCAGCATTTACGCATGGGTTCAATCCATGGATGCATGGATTACGGCTACATAGTGCATAAGAAGACCACAAATCAAACATAGAATTTGGGTTGGACTACTTGCCATATTACAACATATGAACATATTACATAAAATCAAAAGAGGCCCTAGTGTACAGGTCTACATATATAGGATAGGGTGTAGTACACCATAGTCTCTCCTTTAAAAAACAATGTGTATATAAACATTTTGTAAACAACAATTAGTTTAGCTAGTTGAACTTTCTAGAAGAAGAAAATATCTCTTCCCAAATTTCACTCTCTCTCTCTCTATACATTTTACTTTGTTCATGATATCAGAGTGAGCTTTCGATTCGATTAACTTCTCTCCTACCCTAATTACACTTTCTATTGAATTTTTGCTGGTTAATCTACATTTTAACTAATTGAAATTGGTGTTTTAATTCCAATTTTCTGGTTCGATTTTGAGCTTGCCGCCATCTGCAATGGCGACGATGTAAGATGACTCTCTCACCATTCACATTTCCGATCACCCTGGGATGATGTTGGTGACAGTACCGATGAACGGTAAGAACTTATGACTTAGAGTAGGTCTATTAAAATTGTTGTTGATGCTAAGATGAAACTTGGTTTCATAAACGAAACAATTAGTAAGACTACGACTAATGATCCCACATATAAATAGTGGAGGCATGTGAATAGCATGATTATATCGTGGATCTTGAATTCTATTTTGAAAGATATCATACAAAGTTTAATGTATGTTAATAGTGCTAGGGAATTGTGGATTGATCCACTATTATATGAGTTAAAAAGGGAAATTAGTTTTATTACTCAGGGTACTCTGACTTCGGCTGCGTATTTTAGCAAACTCAAAGCTCTTTGGGATGAACTAGCATGCTTTTATGTTGTTCCACATTGTACTTGTGGTGTTGCATAGTGTGTGGAAGATCCTCAATCCTCGGATATGTTAATGCAGTTTTAGATGGGGTTAAATGATAGCTATGATACTGTTAGAAACCAAATTCTAATAATGGAGCCCTTGCCGACAGTTAATAAAACGTACTTTATAGTGCAGATGGTGGAGTCACGAAGAGAAATCCAAATCTCCTTTATTGATGGACGAGATTCTAGTGCTATGATGGTGAAAAATTTTGGTCATAAGCTAAATAATCCAATTAGAGGAAACTTTAAAAAAAATTAGATAGATATTGTGATAATTGCAATACCACTGGACGTACAAGATAGACTTGCTTCAAAATACATGGGGTACTGGATTGATATAAGCAACTCAAAGAAACTAAAACTACTGGAGCTACTACTACAACATATAAAAGGAGTGCACCTAATATTGTAAAACCTCAAGATACACCTAGTGATTGTGTTGTCAATATGGGCCAATGAAGTTCTGATTGGACTGGAACTATATCCAATATCATAAGGGAAGAAGTGGCTAAATACATGAAAATGAAGAAATCAAAGGTGTATTGGAGCTGAGCAAGTTAATTTTGCTCTTGATTTTGCAAGTAACTGTAATGATGTTACCTTTGCTTGCTTGGGTATTTTAAGTCAAGGAGCATGGATTGTAGATACTGGAGCCACAAGCCATATATGCTCTCAATTTGACTTATTTCACATCTTTATAAACCATCTTAACCCAAACCAGTGTCACTTCCAGATGGATCCATCCAATTTGTTACCCACATAGGACAAGTTATACTTAGTCCTGATCTTACTCTATCCAATGTTCTTTTTGTCCCTGTATTTAGATAAAATCTTTGATTTGTTAGTCAATACTCTAAAACTTCTAATAATGTCTTTACTTTCTTCTCATCCCACTGTATTTTATGGGACTAGAAGACTAGGCAGCTCATAGGAGTTGGAAGAGTGTTAAGTGCTTTATACATTCTGGATAATAACTCATTCAAGTGGAAACAACTTCCTTCTCTTATTTCAAACCTTTGTTTCCTGTCTACATCTTATAGTGTTGTTAATTCTCTTACTTATGATGGTCAACAGAGCAACCTTAATGGAAATAAATGTAATGAACATGTTGTTATCTCCAATTTTGATTAATACAAGTCTTCGAATTCTTTGAGTTCAGATAACTCCTATGAACTCTGGCATAAGAGATTTGGTCATTCTTCTATACTTGTGCAACACTTGCCTTTTAAATATAACTATTCTTCACATTACTCTACTCCATGTGACATTTGTCATTTTGCCAAACAACACAGTTTGCCCTTTTCTAAAAGCACCACTTACTCAACTAAAGCCTTTGAGTTAATCCACCTTGATCTTTGGGGGCCTTATAGAAAACCTGGAGACCACTATTTCCTTACCATTGTCGATGATTATAGTAGGTGCACTTGGACCTTTCTAATGCCACATAAACACCTTGTTACCTCTATTCTACAAAACTTTCTTGCCATGGTACAAACTCAGTTTAGTTGTTCTATTAAGAAAATCAGATAAGACAATGGAACTAAGTTTGTTAATCACAAATGTCAATCCATGTTTCTCAATAAAATGATACCCCATCAAACCTCTTATCCTCATTCTCCTTAATATAATGGTTTAGTAGAACGGAAGCAAAAACATTTGTTGCAAGTTACTAAAGCCTTAATGTTTCAATCTCACTTACGTTTTAAATTTTGGGGGAATCTATTCTTACTACTACTTATATTATCAATAAGTTGCCTACTTCAATGATTCAATGGAATATACCGTATGTAACTTCTATATGGCCAGCCTTCCAAATATGATCACATGAAACTTTTGGGTGCTTATGCTTTGCAGTAAACACTACCCCACACAAAGATAAGTTTGCCTCTAGAGCAGACAAATATATCATGTTAGGCTATAGTCCTAATCAAAAAGGGTATAAATTGTATAACCTTGACACACACAATATCTTTACTTCCAGAGATGTTCACTTTTATGAAAGTTCATTTCTTGACCACTCTAGCTCCAATCACTCTTCTGATTCTTCCTTACCCATTAGTATTTCTAAGCTCCCTCTTGATCTAGAAATTCTAACTGCTGAACCAGTTACTTCATTTTCATCTTGGAGATAGAATTAATACCTACAACACCTAACATTCGACCTACTCAGCAGGTGGCCAGGTCAAGTGTTAGAGTTTGAAACCAACGTATTTGGTTGCAAGACTATGTTTGTCACCCAACTATTATTGATTCTCATAATGAGTTTTCTCTCTTTCCCTCACCTGATCATAAATTTTCTTTTACACCTTCCTATATGTCTTTTATGGCTCAAGTGTCCACAATGCGTGAACTTCTTCTTATTACCAAGCAGTGCAACACTCTGAATGGATAGCAACCATGAATAAAGAACTTCAAGCTCTTGAGGATAATCACACTTAGGAGTTAAATGTTCTTCTAGTAGGTAAGAGGGCTGTTAGGTCCAAATAGGTATATAAGACAAAATTTAACCTTGATGGATGTAGAAAGATACAAGGCTAGGCTTGTGGCAAAAGGGTATAATCAAACATTTGGGATAGATTATTTTGATAGTTTTTCTCCAGTAGCCAAGTTGGTCACAGTCAAGGTTTTCATTGGTGTTGCTACTGCCAATTCATGGCCTATTCACCAACTGGATATCAGTTATGCTTTCTTGCATGGGTTTTTAAATGAAGAGGTCTACTTAATTCCTCTAGAGAGTTATACTAAAGCTCAACTAAGCCAAGTTTGCAAGCTTAAGAGGTCCTTAATAGTTTAAAATAAGCTTCCAGGCAATGGAACCATGAGCTTACTTCTCAATTACATACATATGGATTTCAGCAATCAGCTCATGATCACTGCCTCTTTTTTAGACAAACTCTTACTTCCTTCTTAGCCTTGATCGTTTATGTCGCTGATGTCTTGGTGATTAGATTAAGTTCAATAGAAATTTCTTCTATCAAACAGTTCTTAATGATAAGTTCACTATTAAAGATTTGGGATTCACAAGATATGTTTTAGGGCTTGAAATTGTTAGAAGTGATTTTGGTACGATTATTACTCAACGCAAGTATATCATTGATATAATCAAATATGTGGATCTTGAAGAAGCTAAGTCTATTTCTACACCCTTGCCTAAAAGGCATAAGTTTTTGGATGATGATAGTTCTCTTTACCATGATCTTGAACAATTCAGAAGATTAATAGGCAGGCTTCTTTATGTGAACCTATCTCGACCATATATTAGTTTTGCAGTCCAACAATTAAGTTAATTTGTTGGTTATCCTACCATTGCTCATTGGAATGCTGCTGTACATGTTCTTAAATACCTCAAGCGTATGTTCAGGTGGCCTTTTCTTTCCCTCTTCTTCTGATTTTCAACTCCAAGCTTATTGTGATGCGAACTGGGCAACGTGTCCTCTTACGCGTAGCTCAATCACAGGGTATTGTGTGTTTTTGGGCCAGTCTATCATTTCTTGGAAGACCAAGAAACAATCCGTTGTTTCTATGTCTTCATGTGAGGTGGAGTATAGAAGCTTGGCTACTACGGTATGTGAATTATAGTGGATTTCCTTTATTCTACAAGATTTCCAGCTTCTTATTCCTTTATGGTGTGACAACAAGGTTGTGTTGCATATAACTGAAAATCCTATATTTCATGAACATAATAAACACCTCAAGATTGATTGTCATATTGTGAAGGACAAATTCAAGGCTGGGTTTGTATCTCCATGCCACATTCCATCCCAACACCAGCTCGCGGATGTGTTCACTAAACCCTTGGTGGCCTAGCGTTTCACGACATGGTTTTCAAGTTAGGCTCGGTTGCTCTTCCCCAAACTCCAACTTGTGGAGAGGGGGTGTACACTATGTTGTATAACTTATTTAATTAGTGTGCAGATCTACATATATAGTATAGGGTGAAGCACAACATAGTATTTCCTTTAAAAAAATGTGTATATAAACATTCTGTAAACAACAATTAGTTTAGCAAGTTGAACTTTTCAGAATAAGAAAATATCTCTCTATCTCTCTACGTTTTACTTTGTTCAACCATTAATCCAAAAAAAAAAAAAACCTACGAAATGATGTATATATGATAAAATTATCTTTTATAAAATGAAGTTAATAAGTACATTTTTATATTCCACAAATAATACGCTTACCTGTTTATTTGTGATATACTATTTTGTATGCAATTATATTTTAAGTAAATGTTCAATTGATGCTTGAAAGCTTGTTATATATAATAAAAAAATAGATTTGCAAATTTAAACTTCGTCGAATCTACAATTAGAAGCATATAGAATACATTTAAATTATCTCACGTTTGCTATAATTTTTATCCTGAATTAATAAAATAAAGGGACAATTACTCCCACCATCCCTGAGTTTAGGCTTAATTACAAATAACACCCCCATTGTATCGAAAATTACCAGTACCCCCTTATGTTTTGTTGCCGTCTTACAATTTCCACCTTCCGTTAAGTTGACTAACAGTCAACGCTTGCATACCAACGTGATCTTCCGAAATTACCCTTTTAAAGGCGGGAATGTTATTTCAACAAATATGATTTGACTCATTTACCCTTTGGGTGTTTATGGTAAATAATATCATTACTTGAGGTGTTTTATGGCAGTTGAGTACAATGTCAAGGGGTTTAATGTAATATTTTTGTTAAATATATGTACATATACACACATACACACATAAATATATATATAGACACACACACACACACATAAATATATATATAGACACACACACACACACATACATATATTCATAAATATATAGATATACATACAAACATCCGCCGCTGCCGCAGGCCACCGTCCGCCGCCGCAAAAGAGAGAGAGATTGAGAGATCTAGAGGGAGAGGGAGAGATACAGAGAAGGGAAGGGAAGAGAGAGGGAGAGAGAGGAGGATTGCTGCTGCCGCCCACCGTCATCCGCCGCAAGAGAGAGAGGGGCGAGAGATCTATAAGGATCGAGAGAGAGAGAGAGATCATCCTTCGTCTCTGCCACTGAGACCTCCGTCCTCCGCCGCCACTACGCCGCCCTCCGTTCTTCCCCTTCATCGCTGCCGCGAGAGAGACAGATCGAGAGGGACGAGAGAAAAGGGTATAGAGGAGGGAGAAAGAGAGAGAGAGAGAGAGAGATCGGGAAGGAGAGGGTGAGAGAAGCAGGCGGGCGTAGGGTGGGAGGTGGTGACGGTGTTTTGGGGGTGGAGGGGAGTGGGGTGGGGTGGGGTGGGGGTTAAGTTAGGGTTTTGTTTGGAAAAAATGGTAATTTTTTTTCCAATGAAGGGTATTTTGACCAATTCAATTTTATACCTATTTTTTAATTTTTTAAATAAAAAATATTTCAAACATTGAAGGGACAATATTGACATTTTACTATTTCTGTCTATTTTACTAAAAAATTCACAAAACTCAGGGGAGTATCGGTAATTTTCGATACAAGGGGGTATTATTTGTAATTACGCCTAAACTCAGGGATGGTAGGAATAATTATCCCTAAAATAAATTGCACACTATATATTAAAGTTAATTTGTTTATCAATTCATGTATCATGTAAATTAATAAAATCCAAAAAACCGTGCATTTTTTTATTTGAGTCCAATACAAGGTGCCCACGTATGTCAAGGGTCTTTCTTTCCTTTTGCGTGGTATTTGATATATTAATTTAATAACAAGAATTAAGTAATGAGATCCACATTTAAATGCAACGTAACATATGTTCACACGAATTTAAAGTTTGCAAAATAGTTACAAAACAATAATATATGAACATATGATCTGAATATCTAAAGAAAAACAATACAATTTAATGGAAAATTTTCCTATAAGACGAATACCTAATTCTTGTTTATGGATTTGCCGTCTAAGAACTAAACTTTCTCCTTGGATAAAGATGTGACTTCCTTATAACTTTGCAGATGAAAACCACCAATTACCTTAAGATCAAAGCTTGATTTAGAATCAAATTTTTCAAAAAACTTGTGCCTGGAAAAGTATATAAATCATTGGTAGATGCATCCAACAAGTCGAAGTGGAACACTACTAAAAAAACTGTTTTTAGTGACCGAATTTTGTGACCGAACACATTCGGTCACAAAAAATGGAGAGTTGTGACCGCTTTTGTGATCGATTTCAGAAAAGAATGAAAATATTTTTGTGACTAACAAATCGGTCACTAAAATGCAAATATCGGTCACAAAAAAAATATATAATTTACTAATATTTAAATTACTGTAGATTTAAAAAAAATTATCAAAAAGAAAATTAATTAATGTTATAACAGATTTGTGACCGATTTTTCGGTCACAATTTACAAGCTCTTTGAGGCAAAATTGTGACCGAAAAATCGGTCACAAAATACTAGCATCTTGGGAAGAAATTGTGACCGATTTTTCGGTCACAATTTACTAGCTCTTTGAGGCAAAATTGTGACCGATTTTTCAATCACAATTTACAAGCTCTATGAGGCAAAATTGTGACCGAAAGATCGGTCACAAAATACTAGCATCTTGGGAAGAAATTGTGACCGATTTTTCGGTCACAATTTACTAGCTCTTTGAGGCAAAATTGTGACCAATTTTTCGGTCACAATTTCCAAGCTCTTTTAGGCAAAATTGTGACCGAAAAATCGGTCACAAAATACTAGCATCTTGGGGAGAAATTATGATCGATATTTTGGTCACAATTTACAAGCTCTATGAGGCAAAATTGTGATCGAAAAATCGGTCACAAAATACTAGCATATTGGGAAGAAATTGTGATCGATTTTTCGGTCACAATTTCCAAGCTCTTTGAGGAAAAATTGTGACCAAAAAATCGGTCACAAAATACTAGCATCTTGGGAAGAAATTGTGACCGATTTTTCGGTCACAATTTACTAGCTCTTTGAGGCAAAATTGTGACCGATTTTTCGGTCACAATTTCCAAGCTCTTTGAGGCAAAATTGTGACCAAAAAATCGGTCACAAAATACTAGCATCTTGGGGAATTTGAGTATTTTGACCAACTGAGTTAGGAGCAATGACTAATAAATCCAATGAAATTGGGGGAAATTTCATTATTGGCACAATTGATTTGGAGATATTGAATAATAATTTGTCCAATTAAATTGAGAAGATTGAGTAATTAATATATTTGAATAAAGGGAATTGAGTAATTAATCTAATTGAGTAGGGAGAACGGAATAATTAGTTCAATTGTATTGTTGAAACTAAATAATTAATCCAATTTATTTGAAGAATTGAGTAATTAATCCCACTAATAAAGAGAGATAACCAAATAATTAGTCAAATTGAATTAAGGAAATTGAATAATTAACATATATAATTAAGTAAATAATAATATGAAAATTTAACAAGTATTTTAAATATATACATATAGAAAATATAAAAAATTAACTTGACAAAAATAATATTAAATATTTTAAATTAATAGTAATTAAAATATTTGAATAAATCATGTATTATTTGTTGAGATT